>UZAN01040356.1:39647-55712 GCA_900618425.1 Echinostoma caproni | reverse complement strand
GTGCAGTATTACAAGGGAGGCGGCGTTATGCGTTCTCTCAATCGTTTGTTTCAACCTACGCTGTATTCGCCTATCATTTTGATCACCTTGAAACAGTATATTGACAAAAATGGCTTTATTTGAGGCGGTGTCACGTGGTTCTAGTATAGTCAAAGGCGCTCCATCCTTTGAAAAAAACTTTTTAGGGTGACCATTCTCGTGCAGTGACGTGGATATGCAGTGAACGTCCAACTCCAACATTTCATTGGAGCAGATTATCCTGGCTCTAGAGAATAAGCTGTGTGCCAACGATCTTTTGTATTGTATTGGACAGAAACTTCTAAAATAAGATATTGTCCCGTCCATGTCGGCTTGTGAAATACGGATCTGATCCGTCCTCTTTTCTCGTCAATTTGACATCCAGGAACTGGAAGGAAGCTTTGGATTCGTGTTCCATTGTGAATTTATTATTCAAATGTGAACGGTTGAGTTTTCTAAGCATTACTTGCGCTTGTGCGCTGTCATTCATCCGGTTCATATTAGTGACCTTTGGCCTTCATATTGATTGATTTCTCTTCCCCGTGTGTGTTCGCCTGTCCCCAAACCTGTCACTCTTTTAACCAAACGTGATCCAAATCTATGTACACAGCTGATGAGATTATCACGAAATAGTTGAATTCAACACATCCTGTGATCATGATGCTTTTTCTTGCTCTCATGAAAAAATCTGGCTATCGTTTGACGGGTAGATGAAAGCGGTGTCATGGCTGTTGACATTCACCGGGGTTATCCAGTGTTTTCTGTTCTGCCCAAAGAGAAGGCGAATACCTTGTCATGACGCCTGGTGTTCTTTGTTCACAGAATTTGGGCGGCGAAGATTACATTTGGATACGTTTTCTCAGATCTAATTAATTTAGAATAGTGACTTACAATTGATGCATGACGAGTATTGTAGATCTTAACTTTGTGCCTTCTCAGTGATTTCAGATGGAGTGAGGCAGTTCTGCCATCACAGACCATCAGAAATTTCATGGGGCAACACAACTTAAAGATGGATCAATTCAGTGAGCAGACTGATACATTTAAAAATGGATGGATAAGAACCAAACCAAGACTGAATAATCAAAATAGAACGGTTGAGAAAAGAGATGCGGTTGGGTAAAATATCTCTTAGATAAAATTGTATCCGAATAGAACGCATACATGTCTCCTAAGCAATGCGAGAGTATACCTTTGATCTAACAAGAAGAATACTATGGTAACTGGTAGAAACCGGGGCCATAAGTTTGCGACAGAACAGGTTGGGATGGTCTGTGATCACTCTGTCCAGCACAGAACTACCTCTGGTAGGAGAATGCAAAAGGTCAGACAGACCGAACGGAAGCAGGAGAGAAATGCTTGCGTGATCAAAGTTACCAACAAGTATGTGAAGATTTTCATCGAATAATGAAACTAGAAGCGGAATATGGAAATCAAATCTTCCGTCGTTCCTATTGCACATTTGTACTGGATGCAAACGTTCCATACCGGTGTTGCTATCTACTAACCGCGTTAGTGTAACGTTCTTAACTTATTCTTTTCGAAATAAAGCGCTGTTCTAAGTGAGCCACTGATAGCTTTGCCCGCTGACTTGTTTGGTTAGTGATCCCGTATCCCAATAAATAAATAAAAATAAATGTCTTTTCATTTCCTTTTTTATTTATTGAATACACAATTGTACAGTCAACTTTCAGGAAGGGGGCTGTGGTCAGTACAAAGGTTGTGTGGGAAAATACTGAAATGGGGAAAACGGGCGGCGGTGGAACGGTTTAAACCCGAGGCTCCCGGGTCACAATTTGGTGACCTAAACACTTCGCCACCAACCGCCCCTTCCCGTGAAATGATCCTGTGAGTGATTGTCCTACCGGGAATCTGTGGGAAAGAACCTGTATATTTGAAACCGGACACAGCATCTTCAAGTTAGGATCACCAAGTTTATTTAATTAGTAACATTTCTTACAGTCTTTTATGCAAACCCTTTCTTCGGTATGTCAAACAATCCTGTTTCACCAAAACCTAACGATTTTAAGCGAAATCGCTATGAATACCGTCAATTTGCACAGTGCCATTTCTCCCTCTTCTAGAGATTCCTAAAACGCGAATTGTTCACTTTGGTTTCCCCTTGATCCCAAAGCAATTTTACGATTGATTCTCCTGATCGGATCATCTTACTAAATATCCTGTGAGGTAGTGGGAATTCTAAAGACCTGTTTCAACTGAGACGTTTTGTTGTATGTATGCAAATTAACCGATACCCTCACAGTTATTCATATTTAATAACTCTCTTCTAGTCCCAACACCGCCTTTTATAACACTATTAGTGTTTCCCAATCTAACAGGAGTAATAAACATAATCAATAATAACCCCTGGGAGAAAAGTACTCTTCACAAAGAACAATAGATTTGTACTAGGTGGAACCAGATTTAACTCTGGCCGATTTTGAGACTTTGACAATGAGTTGCACAGTTCCATAACTCTCACAAGAGTTGCACGGACACAAACTGTGATTAATTGTACGGCAGTCCATTTTCTAGGCCAACGCCAATCACTGGGTCAACTTTTGCGAAGACGCGACTTTTTAATCACTTCTGGATATTATATCAGCGACCGCTGAATGAAGGGGCCAGGAAACCTGTTTATTGTGTTCTCCGACCACGTTGCCTCAGTGAACAAGGGCAAACACCATGTCCTCATTTTCAATTTCTTTTCTTGAAGACCATCTCTTCTCAATCTAACTTATGATTACTGACTTGCTACACAGCTTTCTTTCACTCACTGTATTGACTCTGATAACTTGAATTGTGGTTCTGCGCGCGCGCACGATAACGACTAACTGTTGCAGAATGGAAGCATTTTATTCATTATCCCCAGGAGCTGATGACGATAAACATGTTGATCATTACATCGTACAAAGTGAGAGTAGCAATGAGCCTAAGCGTATTAAGATCCGAAGACTGAAAAGAGTGGATGTGGCTATTTGTTTCTATTCACCATAGCTATTTGTCTTTTATGCGCGCACAAAAATGTTCTATGTCAATAAACTAGGCCATCAATACCAAAAAAGGCGGAAAAGTGATCGATACGAAATAGTCCAAAATTCTTCTTGTATTGTTACATTAAGTTACGTAATCGCACAGTGTCCAAACTGCAAATTTTTGTTTCATCTTCAGGAATAATACAGGGGGGAAATTATTCCTTCATGTATCTTGAATTTACGTTAACATTTGAAAGTTTCATTAGTTTATTGGCTATTTTGCTTGTGCTATAATGCTTACCTACCGATTATATAGACAGAATTGAGCCATAGAGTGAAATACATCGATACACATGTCGCTCGAACACAGGTATTGTGTGGTTGTGTATTTTTGATAGTCCACACAAATGAACTACAAGGTTTGTGACTACGTCATGTTCTGATACGTATGGTTACCCATTGGTTACTTAGTGGACTGATTAAAAGTATAAAGTAACAGTTTATTACAGTATTTTTTTCAGCCAACACACTAGATTTTATCAAACGAGATCAAGAAAACTATTCATTTTGGCTTGACATTTATGTCAAACGTTTCTTGTGATTTGGAAGACCTGAACCGATCACGTGACCCCGTAAGTAAACTTGCAAGATTTTTCGGGTGATGCACACTAATGTTTATGACTTCCACCGAAGCGGTGAAGGTTTTTGTATAAGTAGTGTGCGAGATATATCAGTTTTGTAGGAAATTGTGTTCCTGATGTCTCACAAGCTTTGAAGCCTTGCAGATTAATGATTAACCAATCAATGCTCCTGAAAGTTTTTTTAAACCAGTCCGGATTCCCGAGCTCAGGTTCATCTATTTCACATCATTCCCACCCGCGCATCCGCAGAGTCCTCACTTTTTCTCAGTCAGCCGTGGATCGGTAAAACCTCAAGGTCACATGAGCAGCCCTGATTGCAGTATCCCAACTACTAAACATCTCAAATGATCCATTGGCAAAACAGAATAAAGACATTTTTTCGGATCAAAAATCGTCTTACTGTAAGAAAGAGGAACTCGAATAACAAACAAAGTTCTGACCTTGGTACTTCTGTATATCAAGCAGATTGTGCGACGATGCAAGTTAATGAAAGTTAAACTTTTCCGGACTTGGCGCCCTCAGAAAAAACACATCACGTATGTTTGTCAGATTGCAGTTGCTTTGATGCATCTTTGTTATAAGTTCTTCTTCTAATCTTTATGATATAACATTCAAAATTCCCCTTATTTATCCGAATTTATTTTTTACTATAGTCTACTTAGTATGCACACACACACACACTTCGTGTTGAGCGTAGAAGCTCCAACGAATCACAAAACCTTGATGAAAATAATTTTTCACATTTTGACATTTCCTGGTTCTATTCCATGCAATGCAGGACAGAACAGCATTTCCGAATCACGGTTGACATGACACTGGTTGCTTATCGTGACATAAATCTGTAATTTTGCTCCGCGTGATCAGGGGCACATCATTCGTCCAACTGTTTGGCATGAATCAGTTAAATCAAACTGATTTTGCGAAACATACCAAAACTGCAAAATCCACAATATGATAAAAAACAGACTGCAACAGACTCATTTTTGAACGAACGCCCGCATCTCGGAGAGATCAAATCTTTAAGTTCCCCACGAAACCAGTAGTCTCATAGGGAGACAAATATAATTTAATATAATATAAATAAATATAAATATAAATAAATAATTTAAATATAAGTTTAATTGGATGACCGCATCCATGATCATTTACGTCTTCAGTTGCAACAGCAGTATCATCTTTGTATGCCTAACAAAAGTAAAGTAGATATGGGTAAAAAGGGTACGAAATGGTCACAAACTCTATTGTTGAACGTTTCCTACAAAACGGGTACCTAATCGAAATTCCAAACGGCTTTTATTATTGATCAGAACATATGTAATGATTCAACCCTCCTAGTTAACATTATCTAACGGGATACCGTTTCAAGACAACCAGTCATATGCCAAACGTCCGGATCATTGGAGCGTCAAGCAGTGCTACTGTGATGAGGAAAACGAGAATGGCAAATAGTTACTGCCCGTTTTTTGCGGGCGATTTTCAGGACGACTCCGTGTCTTGTTCACAATTTTGATTCCAATTCTCCATGCTTGTAGAAATTAGCAGTAATCACTTTCTGTGCGCCTAACAGGTTAAACTATTTTCTGAAAAGAAAAGAAAACAGTCCAAGTACTCTGACTTTATTGGGCGAGAGCAAAAGGTTTAATTCCATGATCAACTGAACTGAACTGATTTACCAACTACATAACTCAATCAGTCATTAACTTTTGTCCCACTCTCCCCCCACCACACACACACATGAAGTAAACGAAATACTATTTTCTATTTTTCTCTCTATCTCCCCTCCAAGCAGACTGTAAATGGTAGTTTTTCATTTTTTTTCGTTTTTAAGGAACTTGTAGTGCTTTAGGAATGCAACAATCAAAATAGCGCTTATAATCTGAGATGACACGGTTTGCTCACTTTAGTATGTAAACCGTACTTACTTACCGATTTTCGTGCCAGATAAACATGCTGAAATTGTGAAAAGTTCAGTAGGCTTGGTGGGATTCGAACCCACGCATGGATGCCACCTACGCTTTTCTACAGTTCGTGCTCTGCTAGTTGAGTTTTGAGGCCACACCGAAAGCACTGATCTCTTCACATTCTGATCACTCGTCTAATTTCGAAAGATACATATCATGCACTAGGTAGTATGTAAGTCGACTTCTGCAACAGCCCACCGAATGAACATCTTAGGGTACGGTTAATTGTTCCAATTTTGGTTTGCCAGGATTAAATCTTTATGTTACTGCCGATTTCAAAATCGCTTGTATCACTCACAATTACTGTTGTGCAATGAGTTGAAGACATTCAGGCGAATACCGGATATGAAGTTTAACCATCCCTTTATGAGCCTATCCTATGGTCTACGATCTAACGAACACGCCTGTCACGTGTTGAGGTGAATTTTGTGTTCAGTCAAGGGTATACTGCTTGTTGTTTGTCCACTGAACCCCACTCACCCACATCGCATATGAATATTTAATGTTGTTTGAGCAAAACAAAAATAATCTAGCTTTGTTTCCTTCAAAAGCAATTGCGAACCGTGGACAAGATTTCATTTTGACAAAAGTTTTGATCAAAGCTTTCGGGTCTATGGGTCAACCGTGATGCGAACATGTTTCTTTTTGTAGATCGCTTAATCACGTTCTATTCACAACTCAATTCTTGTTGCACCTTAGGATTCAAATAATACAAACAGCATGGTCTGCAGTAGTTGTTAGTGCTAATTACGCAAACCGCTAGAGGTGCGATTTCGTTCATCTGTTCAGAGTGGGCATCCACTGACCAATGTTAAATTGCCGTCCTCATTGTGGATGTTTACCAGATTTGGTTCCACCATCCTTCTCCTTCCTTTCTTACAAATGGAAACGATCAGTTTGGATTGCGTTAAACATTTGTGTTTTTGGTAAGATTGATAGCTTTGCAATCGATTAGGCTAGTCGAAATGTATGAACATGTGAACAGTCATTGAGTTAGGTGAACCCTTCGATTGCATGTGGTAAACAGAAGTCGATCCCTCCCTAGATGTCCAAACATGACCCGATATCACATGTTCAGAGAGCGTTACGGTGTCGGTATACACAGTCATGTTTAGTTCAGGATCCAAGCATTGTGTTTCACGGGATGCGTTTCAAACCGTGTCTCGAAAACTAGATAGATTTGCACCGCGTTGTTAGACAGTCAATCCAGCACTGTAATTTAAACTGAACCTGAGGACCTGTTCTCCGAATCGGAACGAAATTGACCGGTTGCAATAGCTGTAGAGCGATACTGTTCGGGTATTATCAAGTGTAACTAATATATCCATGGAAATGAACCGCAGGGCAGTTTCATGCGAGGAAACACCAGGAACAACCGTTGGTCACAGTTGCCAAATGGCCTCTTGTGATTATCACCAAACGAATGGTCAAACAATCATATGGTGGCGTTGATGGGAACAAAACGATTGTTCTCGTTTGGAAAAGCTGTACTTTGTGATCAGAATAGACCTGATAGATGGTCGAAAATATTAGATTATATCGTGATTTAGTTAACGTTAAATATGACTAACAATACGAACAACCAAGGGATGATACATTCCAGTCCCAATGGTTCAGCTCCAGTTTCAATCATATGTGCATGTGTGCTGGTGTGAAATTGATCACAGCGTCAAACGTTCAAGTGATTGCACACGTGTTGGAGTGGATGAAGTGGGCCCGGGAAGATTAAGTGCTTGCACAAACTTTTTCTGGGTGCACAAAGGCGTCGGCTGTGGCTAAGAAAAAATGCTTCACTGCTCTTGATTGCCTACATTAAACCTTGTAAATCGGTTGGAACGCGCTTGCCACATCTACTGAGTTATTTGACTCAACGAGATACAAACACACCGCTGTTGTAATTGTTGTGATTGTTCCAGTCCTCAGTCAAGCCGGGTGGTGTTCACGAACGCGATCGGATAAGCGCCTGATCGTGCTGCCAATGTACCGACAGGAACAGGTGATTGAGTATACACAGAATAAGGCTGTAGAATCTGGCACTCTATCCTTCATTCGGAAACACTATTGGTTTGTATGTAAATATAGCTTTGGATTGTGCAGCGTAAAATGTTCTGCTTACTGCACTTGTGAGCTTCCTTTGACAGATTTCCGCCTCCGTATCTTCGTTGAACGGCAGGTGCACATAAACAGACTTCCTCTCTCCTCCTATTTCTGTTTGGCTGTCCCTCGTGTTCTAGCATTGCCCTATCGTTAAATCTGTCGGGGTAGCCGATCTGGAACGTTGTGAGTCTGAGCTGAACCATTAGGCCTTGAATCTCTCAGTCCCTCTTTGTTCTTATTGTTAATCATGTTTATTGTTATGCAACGACATGATTGCAAACAACTGAAAAAGAGCTTGTTCGCCACGCTGTTTTTCTCAATTTAGTTAAATAGTTGAATTTTTTTTGTACATCTCATCCTGGTCCCGAAAAATTCCTCTTGTCTGTTTGAATACCATTATGATAGTCCTTGATCTTTTTGCGCAGTCTAAAATGGTCCACCATCATGACAATACAGTGTTCAATGTTTTAAAAGAAAAGAAAAACAAAACAATGCGTTGCTATGCAAAATCTACACAAACTTATAGATAAGTTACAAAAGATAAGACCATATTGCAATACTGCACGATTTATGTCCAGAACGATTGAGCTGCATCTCAACATGGTGCATATGGCAGAAAATATAATGTCTATATAGGGCTTTAGCATAGCAACAAAGTAAAGCAAAATACATTAAAAACAAACAAAACATAAAAGAGGGAGGGGTAAAAGGACCAATATCACCAGGGTAGGGAAGGATTGACATAAAGTTATTTTTTCTGACACAGAGGGGGCTTCCATCGATTAATCGCAATCGCTTCGGCAAACCTTAGCAATCTTGAGACTTGGGACTTGTAGACAATTCGAAACGCTGTGCCTCGGTCGACTTGGTGTTGCGTCATCAGTAGATGTCGAGCAATTGCTGAGAACGGGGTCTTGTAGTTTAGGCCGTCGTTTCTATGCGGCGGACTTGACCTCAATTGGGTCAGTTGGTTTTGGACCCAATTCGGAATATGTTCCACCACCTGATTGCGTAATTTTCGCTCTGTTCGGCCCACATAGGTTGCTCCGCAACCACATTAGAACTTGTAGATCAGATTAGAGTTGGCGTACAGAGGTAGACTTTCTTTTGCCGGGGGTGTGGGTATCCTGGTTGTCCGGTAGACGATTCCGGGGTCGGCTGCGTAGTAGGTTCAAGCGATTGCTGACCTCAGTCCTTTGTAAAGCAGGCGGCTTACATCATTACCTTTGAATTGAAGGTGCAATGTGTCCCGCAATTTGGGAACTGACACAATCCGTTCTTTCACAATTTTCGGTTTGCTATGCTTATTAACAAACGCTTCGGGGTAAGCGTTTTTTGCTAAAAACTCCCGGAGGTTTTGCAGCTCTTGTTTAATTCTGCCTTCCGTTCACATTTACCTCGTTCTGTAAAATAAGGTCCGAACAAGACCACGTTTATACTCCAGGAGCATAAAGCTCTCGAATTGTAAATATTGGCCTGTCCACGTTTCCTTTCGATAAACGGACGGAGCAATCGTCCGGTCTTCTCTTCTGGTCATACTAATGTCAAGGAAATTGAGTGTGTTGTTGGATTCATATTCCATTGTGAAGTGTATATTTGGATGTAGTCTGTTTAGTTCACCCATAATTTTCGTACCTTCTTCTAAGCTTTCTGTTATAACTAGGGTGTCGTCGACGTATCTTGTGTACAGGATAGCGCGCCCCAGAATATTAGTTCTTTTTTCTTCCAGATGAGTATTCACAACTCTTCGTTACATGCAGCAAATTGTTATAATCTCACGCTTCACTTTGAAATATTGATCAACCAGTGTCATATTTTATTTCCGTTCCTTTGAGCGCCTTTGCCCATATGAACAGCGCTTCGGGTTCAACTCACGAACGGAATTTGTAGGCAAACCAGGTACGTTTATGGAACGGAGGTAGACAAATAATGACAAAGGCAGTGAGGAGGCAAACAAAAAAAGCACTCAAATAAATAACCCTATGCTGTCCTTTCCATGGTGATCTACCGGTTTGAATAATAGCAAACTGAAAAAATGTGTACCGTGAAACAATGTATGCGTCAACGAGCGAAAACACAGAACAGGTTGTAACAATCAGGTTCCAGTGCCCGGCGCAACTAGCATGCGCGGCACAGTTCTGCAATCAGACAAATCAGACGGAGAGGAGGAGGCAAGGATGGTGAAGAATACTAGGCGCTCAAATGTTTCCATCCTTATACACGTAAAGTTTGAGCGCGCCAAAAAAAAATGCTCGAAAAAACAGCAATAAATCAGAGACTACAAACCCGGCGAACTATGGGCAACAACGACCGTTAAGGAGATTTTGCTTCATGAAAACCACAGATTTTCTTGTAACGCTGTAGCTGGCCATCACACGAACAAAAATGTGCAACAAGATTGCTCAGATAAAATTCTGGCCGATGAAACGCTGCGTTTGGTTATCTAACTTTCCCAGGTTTGATTCTTGTTTCAGTCAATCGGTATATCAACACCGAGAATGTTGTCCGAAAGGCATGATAAAGGTTCTAACTGTGACTGTTGCAAGGCGGTGGTGGCCCGGTGGTAACGTTACCAATTATCACCCCGGAGGACGAGTGTTCGAATCCCACCACCACCGCCTGACTTTCCCCATTTGTGTGTTGCATGGCAGCCCTCTGATTGGCCGCTTCCCCCTTCCTGAAAATTGTATCTTTGTATATTCAATAAAAGGAAGTAAAATGAAAAGAGAAAAAGAGATAGACACGTAGATTATGCAGACAAAACGCATAAGATCGGCAACTTTTGAAGAAATTCCATCTTTCAGGAATAAACAGGATGACAGTTAATTCTGATTGATTGCTATTTGGAGTGCATGTCTATCTCATCAACCATAGTGACCTGTGCATGGACTTGATGCTGGTTCTCTGTGGAGTTTATAAAGAGTTCGCCTAAAATGCAGCATCTTTTAGAAGGACCGCGAATTTTGCAGAAACTTTCGCTATGATTTACTTCAAAATGCAGCTAAATTGTGTTGTAGAAAGTGGAAAATAAATTACTGATCTATAAGCGCCTGCATCTGAGAGAATTTCGCGTCGAATGATCTACTCACGAGTTCAAATGATATACTTCAAATCAATATGTCCTCCGTTTTCCAAGGCTTTCGGACAGCTAATTGGTTGAAAACTAATCTGATCAATTTGGTGAAAATCGGTGAAAGGAATGCTAGGATGGCTAAGGGTACGTGAATAAATTAGAGCTCTCCGTTCGAGGTGTAATTTTACATCAGATGATCTGAGTAGTAAAAACTTTTTATTATACTTTGCATAGTTTGAATTAATCCAACACGTAGAACTACTGTGTATTCATTCAATGTAGCTTTATAAGAAACGTTCAGAATGCATCCTCAGCTTTATTAAAGTTCGTAGGTGTTCGTCCGTCCCAGATTTGAATTTCGATGCATATCCACCGACGGGTCCTGGGTCTGAACTCCGGACCCATCGCATAAGAAGCGTGTGTTACAGCTGTACCAAACAGGTCATATCAAGGCTGAACCGAATTGTCAATTCACGTTTTTTTTTCTTCAGATATCGTCTTCAGTATGAAAATCTGATATCTATCGTTGCTTAGCATCCAACAGGTTTTTTTCACTTCTTAAAGAAATCCTCTGGCTCTTTCTAGCGATAAATAATGGAAAATGTTCTACCAATTTAATTGTCTTTCTGAGGGATGTTTAGTTTTGATCTTAACGCCATTAAACGATCTCTTCATCAGGTCTACAGAGAATGAAAACATTGAGCACTTGGTGATTCTTCTGGGAAAAATTTGGGATTGTGAATAAAGATGTTTTCAGACTAATGCCTATTAAAAACATAATCCTCGGTCTGTTTATCTTAGACAAATTAAACTCCCTCCTACGATTTTCCATGTGGTTTTCTTTATCATGGAGAATCGATGTGTCTATCTCCATCGTTCTCTATTTCACCCCTGTCTCAAGCTCATCGAACATCATGGCATGGCATAAATCCTGCCTCGTCTAAATGTAATTCCCTCGTGGACAAATCAGGTCGATATTCAAACACCGTTTTACAACAACCAGAACGCAGTCTTGATCATTGCGTACATTGCGATAGAGCGCTTTATCATCACCGTTTTTGGACATACAAAATGTCGCCTAGCTAACTAACAGAACTAATATCCTACGGTAGCAATTCACAGTGACATTTCTTCATTGCATCCCAGATTGTTGCCAATTAGCTTTTGTTCTTTCGCATGCCACCGTTGTGAACCGTATCCGGACTTTGTTATTCACACCAGGCACAAACCTTACCGGGAAGTATTAAATGGCCGAAAAATTCAATTTAGTAATTATCTACTTTGGAGCGACAACTTTTATGGTCTACTGCTATAGATGAAAGGATCGAACGTAAAAACAAGGCTGAAAGCAAAAATATCGGAAAATGTTTAGATGAATTTGGTGAGGGCAAGATGATTACATATTTGTGATTCGATTTCTTCAAGCTGTGCCGATTTCCAAATACTGTTTTGCTTTTGGTATTTCAAAAAAAATAATAAACAGTCCACATTTTTCCGCCCACTTCATAGTTAATTTATTGTATTTTTGACGAGATCTGTAGTGTACCAGTTTGTTCCCGCAATCGTTTGCTTTTGATGCACATATGATGCTTTTGTTCTCAGTGAGATTAAATGAAACAACCAAATGAGTTCAGACCTGAAGGTGCTGTATGGTGTTTTAATGATGCTCAATAAAACGTGCGAGAGGTCACCAGTCAATCAGTATTTAATATAGTGTCCTGATAAGTAATATATAATTCACATCAAGATAGCACAAAAAGGTTCCACACACAAATAAATTTGAATTGTAATTAGAAAATCTACGAATCGCAATCAATAATTGTTCCTTAACCATGTGGTCCATTTTGTTGGGAAGTGACGCATGTGGGTTTTTTGTTTCTATTAATTTTAAAATCCAAATGATCAACATAATTGATCACCAGTTAGGCTGAACGAGAGGTTTTGACTATTTACAGGAGTGTCACGTGTGTCACCAAAGTAGAGTCACCTCCGAGCGAGGACGGTACACTGAGCGTGCGTAAGCGTCAAACAACTCGGTTATTTTTTTAAAATATCTATCTAGCAAATACAAATAAAACAGTTTGACAAGAACGCGAGAAAGCATGATCAGCTGTTGCTGATTGTAAGCTAATTGAATTTTATATTTTCACGGGCGTGGCACTGCTCAAAATTTCCTCTCCCAGAAATGACTCAAATCGTGAACCACCGATACCTGGTCCTACCCGCTTACATATGTCATTGTTACCAGAATAGAATAGAATCAGTCGGTTAGCTGGAAGTCAGAATAATTAACCCTAAGTTACACAGCCGATAACGAACACATTACACGCATGGAAACGCATGAAGTGACCCATTTATATCGCGTGATTTCATAAAGCTCATGGCTTCTAATGTAGACATTTGAAGTTCGAGTATCCCGACACTGTTTTCCATATATTATATTTCATCGTGTGACACGCATCACCCAATAACTTATATAATAAAATATACACATTTAATTAAATTTTCGGGTAGTCACATTCATTGTAGTTGCCCAATGAGCAGAGGGACACCTGAGGGAGTAAATTCGTGTCAGGGTTTCTCTTTGGCATGTTCTCATCTGCTAAGGGAACATACCAAAAATCTGTATAGATCACCTATCTCATGAAAACGTCCCATGTTTAAGCAACTTGATTCAGTAAACATTCGCGGTAACGTTTTTTACGTTCATTGATGTATAGGCTGATAGATTACAGCATCTACCAATGAGGGGTGAAAATAGCTAATGAATATCAAAATGTATTGACTGATTTATTTGTGAAATCCACAAGTGGATCCATCAAATTCTTTTGGCTCCATTCACATGCAAGTTGAGGATATCGTTGTGCTGTGTTATGCGGTTAACCGGTTACGGCACGCACTGTAGTCCCCGTAACCGCTTTCTCAATTTCAGTCCATCATTTTATCGTGCCGCACACTCAGTTCGAACGGACTGAGTTCAAGTGTCACATCCACTTTGATCTCGCTTGCTCCTCGCGGATGGCATACGGACAGCTCCATTTTCGGATTGGTTGAACTTCACGTCCAGGTCAATGTGCGTATGGAGTTGATAAACAGATGTATCTGAAATTCGGGTTTATACGATAAGGTTCTTCAGTTCGCCCCCCCCGCCCGACATTTTACTGCCGTTGGCAGTGTATACATCCTTTTTCATCGCGCAACTATGCTTTACGGTGAACAGATCTATTTTTATTGATTCCGTTTTCGGCATCCAATAAAATCGAAGATGCGTTGATAGAAGTTGCGGCCAACTGAACTGACTTTTGCAAACAAATTAATTCATTAACCTATGTGAAAAGCATGGATGCCTAGAAAGGAATATCATTAGTGATTCGTGAAAAGTTGTAAAATTTTTACAACTATGTCAACAATTTCTTTCATTGGACTGAATATTTCATTTTTTATTTCCAGTGCTTAAATAGCGAATGTCGACAGTTGTCGACATTCGGTTATGTGTGACCCCACAGCCTGTTATCAACCGAACATTTTGCACACAGACATTCACTCAACATCAGCCTAGATCTTGTTTTAATCTACTGATTAATCGAACTATATACCTGAATGCCTGAAGCGATATATTAAAAGAAATTTTTTTTCCCGTTTCGAATTTATTCTTAGGCATCAAGAGGGATATTTTACGATGTATATTTTCATTTGAAAAACTGAATAAAAAAGTTAGCAAAAATGTACGATGAACAGGTCATAACAATGAAGAAAGCAATGTAAAATCGTGATGTATGAAGATGAAGTAAACGGAAATAGTATACACATATAGAACTAAGACACCTGTTGATATTTTCATGAACTAGCTGTCTTTTATTGTTTCTTTGAAGGCTCAGGTAAACGACCGTTAACAGAGAGAAAAAGTTGTGAAAGCGTTACAAAGATTTAAGCCCACTTTGATCCCCGAAATCCGTCATGTTTGTTGCATTCGAGGATATGCTCACTATTCGAGAGATAGGAATACACCACGTGCTTTCCTCGTACCGGTTGCAATAGGTTAGTCACATGATGTATCTCGTGACTGAATCTCCGCGTGGAATAGGCAGATTGGGAGGCAGCGGCAGGGTAAGAAGCTAACTGTTTAACTATCTCCACTCAGAAAAATGATGACGTGAAATCATGTGACATATTGTCAATCTGCTTCATATTTATACAGCGATACTGAAGGCGACGTTTTCTCATTTTTAAAGACTGTCATGACCGCACTCTAGCCATCCACATATGCAATAATGAATTCAGATGCACACACATTATGGTTCGCATATCAGAACTGATGTATACACAGAAACTGCCAATAATAGATGGATAAATTGATAGGTAGCATGATAAATTAGCGGATCCCTGAGTGTATTTCCCCGTCAGGCTAATTTCATAAGTTTAGGAATTCAGTGCCCTAAATGTAGGATTCATATCGCTTTCAAATACACTTAGAGAACTACTTGTTTTTGAATTCATCTCCGGAGCGTGCTTTTTTCTACTGATTCCTGATTGTTTTATGTCTTGTGTGCTGCAAAACAATATGTGCCACACTAAAGTAAATTGAATCGACAGACTTTTACAGAGTGCACTAACTACAAGCCACTCTGATTACGACCACGTTTTGATTTGGTCGAAAATGATCACTGCATGACATTGCCACGGACTTATGTCTTGAATCTGACAAATGGATACTCATTTGTTACCAGTTTCGGTTCTGCGTCTGATTGCCAGTGTGTCAGTTTTATAAAGCAAATAAAAACCTGGATGTCATCAGCTAAGTGACTATCATTGATCGTTACCTCATTCAAGATAAAAAAAACCTTTCCCAGTTCTGACGTTCCCCATGGGCTATGGATTGTTATGGATTCCGCAGTTGTCAGGAGCCTCTTACGTAATCCTTTGGTGTGGTTCTTCAGTGCAGTGAAAAAACTTGTAAATACAGTTTTTGTGTCAATGTGCACCTAACTTGAGTACCACGGATGATAGTTCATCTGGACCAAATACTTTATTCATCTTTGTTTTTGTAGCAGTTGGAGGACTGTGGCGAGTTCGATAGTGGCGGAGTACAGCTGACTAAGTCCGGCAGAGGAATGCACTGTAAAACTGGACTAAACTCGGAATTTAGTCTTTCAACATCGATAGTTTTCCTTTTGTGCTTATTGTTACTGCCATACAGGCGGTTGATAGCTCTCCACATACTAAGACAACCGAACTTTCCCACGATAGCGTCTATGTACAATTTGTTCAACCAATTTATTTCAGATTTGATCGGAATTGTA
>UZAN01040356.1:18169-38598 GCA_900618425.1 Echinostoma caproni | reverse complement strand
GTTTCCTTCGTCTGCCGCCTTGTGTCTTGATAATCTTATTGAACCTATTTCTCACTGTTTGGGAATAATTCACAAAAGGTGCGGTTTGCGCGATAGCATATAAACATTTCATAAACGTGCTCCTGTAGGATAGCATTTTGGGTCCATGAATTTGAAAATGAGGCAATTTGATGATGAATAAATCCACAAATAGGTGTAATCGTGATTCTCGAGTTGAATGGGACGGCTGAATTCAAACGCCCCGCGGACAGTACAAAATACAGATTAGCAGTTTTTCGGGTAGTTTCAGTACTATTTGGTCAGTCAATGACCAGGTACTTCTTGAGAATGTATGAATTTTGAGTTATAAACGGTATTCACAAAGCGTGCCTTAGAGCGAACGGTCTCAAGACAACAAGTTCTGTTTTCTTCGATGACAACTGATTCATAATGCGAAATCAATCAAATACGGAGTGGCTAGACCTAGAGATGAAAGATTTTCATCATTCAGAATAGATGAAATTAAGGAATAATAATATTTGCTGTAGAAAACAACCACTGTGTACGGAACAAGTAAAGCTCAAAATCAACTTACCAACGGTTTAAGGAGTCCTTGTTTGCTCAAATGTTGACAGGCACTCTGGGTTTTACACAGAGTGTCTGCATGGAACCAGCAAACGGCTTATCAACTTGTTTCACTTTATCAATATCCAGAAAACCTGGACTGATGTTTGTGAATCGGTCGCCACTTAACAATGTCACCTTGCAAGAAGATCGCGTATTCTTGAAGTCATGTTGAGTCCGAGGTGATTACGAGAGGCAGGTCGCGTTCGAATCCCTCCAGCGCCACCGAGTGTTACCACTTTCTTGCATATTATATCAGCTCAGTGACTGTCAGTCTCCTGTTCCAGAAAACTGACTATACGTTTGGTCATTTGATGACAGGAAATAGCGATCAATAATGTTACAGCGCGCGGCTGATGGCAGTTCAATAACTGATTTATTGATTTTCATTGATTTCTTCGTGATTTGATTCAAGTGATGTTTTGTAAGAGAACGTGATGAATAGAAAGCTATATCAATATTTCATTCTCTTGTTTCATTCTTGTTGCTCTAAAAGTAAATTTTATCCCGTGAACGAATTCATTAGCACCAAATCAGTGCAGAACAAGGATTTTACAAATTCGAATTCAGTTTATTACCGATGAAGTTGCAGAAACGTAAGTGGTTGGATCAATTTCTCAGAATTCTCCTTGTTCGCATGTGAGACGGAGCAGAGCAGACTCTATTAAGTAGATGAACAATCCGTGGAAATGACAAAAGAAGCAGTAGATTGCCAAATAAATAAAGCAACAACAGTATAATCGACAGGCATATTCCAGCTGGCTTACAATCTAAACTGATTAAAATGTTCCGGGGGTGTTTTTCAGGATAAAGATGACGATTGTTATGGGCGTTTGAAAATAGAAACTTTGCTCGCAGGCCGTTTTTAGCCGCGCTAGGCAACATCACCATGGAGACTTCGATTTCCCTGAATTAATAGTTGTGATATAATCTACAGTTACAGGTAAATAAAATGTGCAATATTTTTGGAAGCCAGACATGTATATTCTGTATCCTAGACTCCTATCCGCTGATTTTTTAAGCTTACGTGACATTCACAAAAGTGAGACTGACCTTGTATACTATCGAAAGTTGAGAATCAGCAAAGTCGAAATGATTATAATCGAGATCTTTGGAGTAGGAAACAATACTAGGGTTTCTCTAGTGTTTACTTAGGGGTTCTCTAGTCGAAACAGTCCTGTTCACTAGCTGTTCTCGGGAATCGATTGCACCAATCAGTGTCTAACAGTGCTTTGTCTGGTTGAAGTTACTCTAAGTGATACAACGACAACAATAACGCTCCTTCTTATTGAAGTTTCATTTGATAATAGAATAATAATAGTAAATGTCTTTTAACTTCTTTTTTACTTCTTTAATATACAAATGTACAGTCAATATTCAGGATGGGTGACCGCGGCCATACAAAGGCTGCCTGGGAAGACGAGTGGCGGTGGAGCGGTTCCAGTTTGTGACCTAAGCACTTAGCCACCACTGAAGAAAATCTGAGCAGGTGGGCCATCCTGAACAGTATGGTCAGCAGTCACGTTTAACGTTTAACACATCCAGCCACCGAATGATATACCCAATAAAATCCAAACCCAGTCACACAATCTTAATCCAGTGGAATTTTGTGGAATCAATGAGGGATAAATTAGGATGAAGGGTGTGACAAGATAAGAAAGAACCTAGGATGGTTTTAGACTGCCATTAAGAATGAATAGAGTTGTCCTCCACAAAGTATTTTCAGATGGTTCTCAACAAAGATGAATTGACAACCAAACGCTATAATTCCTTGAAGGTTGGGGAGTGTTTCGGAAGCAAAAATCTTTAGGTGAAAATTTGGATTGGAAAAACTGAAAGATTGAAATCATCTGCTGAGTTATTAAACTGAGAGATTTACTCAATCAGCTCACATTTGGTCCGATTAATTGAAAGAATTATCTATCTGGTTTTTGCACAAAATGTATTCGAGCCTTGAGTTGATCTAGAAAATGTGGTGTTGTCATTGAGATTGTTTGGACTGAAATGAACATATTCATCTCTTCTTTCTCCACAGCTCAGATGCTTGAATTTGATTACGAATGCGCAGCAGTCATTACCATATTCCTGCAACTTTCAATGGATGTACTTCTTACTCAACCAGAATCGGAACACACACACACATGGTATTTCCTCACCACGGAAGTCGTGTAGTGTTTATTTATCCGTTAGCCTTGATGTAGACCCTACGGTACCTGTGGCTGTCATACTGTTCATCATATCTGCATTCACCTAATTTACCGCACGTTTATCAGTCACAAAGAATTATATACACGGCTAACAAGTATGAAATACTTTTAGTAATCTACGTTTTTGTTGCTATCTCCCTTTAAGGTCTTTTCTCGTAAGACATAAGTAAACGGAACCTGCAACAAGTTCCGCATTTCAGCCCTCATCCGGAAATTCATCATCCCCAAGTGTTCAAACCACTTTTAACGTGGAATAGGAATAAGGAATAGCACATTCCTTAAAACGCGTCACATTCCATTTGAGCGGACACAAAATGTGATTGATGAATCGACCTCCGTCAAATATATGAAGAAAATTGAAAAGCTGATATTTTGGATATTCAGAGTCATCGAATTACACACATCAACTACTATTTGGCACTGCGCGATATTTGTAACCTCTCAATGAAACTGACGAGATTAAAGGTAACAAAAACCAGGGCTGGGCAGACATTTTCCCCATACGAACAGCTCCCATGTCATAAGTGTCACTATACTCGGACTGTAAGTACGGAATTCGGTCGATGCCAGTGAAGAGTAATGATTGTCTATTACCACCAAAATGGTTTAAATCGACTGCGGCGGAGTTTGATGCTGTGTGAGCTGTTTTTGTTGATGATGCGCCTTCGAAAAACATTGTGTCCTCGATAGTCAAGTACATGAAAGTGCATGGAATCCGATACCAGTCATCAAAATCGATTGAAGGGTCACCCGCTTCGGCATGTTTGAACTGTTTTCACCAAGGGATTGAACGCGTGGAACTGTGCATGAATGCTGGTGGAGAATGTTTTGAAAAATTATAATACTCATTTTTGTGTAACATAACACTTTGTGTTCATCCGGTTTATGGTAAAACCGGAACAGGTGTTCGAAATGTAGTAACCAAAATGAGCAGTCCTAGGAGTATTAAACAGTCTAGTATAGACAATTAAACCCTGTATAAATGCGGTCAGTGAATTATTTAACAGAATTTACTCAAAAGCAAAACTCTGAGATGAATTGTCACGTTTAAAGCTAACCCTGCAAAATGGTATGTATACGTATGTGACCAATACTTTGCTGGACATGTTTACTAATAGTTGGTCTGTTAGAACTGGATTTCAGTAGTTGGTGGACATGCGTGTTTGTTAATACCTATTTGGAACAATCCGTCAGTGGAGGACTATCAACGGTATCGAGGACCGTTCTTTCATAGGCAAGTGAGTGTAACGTTACGGCACGGCATCGTAATTATCTCGGCAACAGTGGAAAGTGCGGTAGCAGGAACCTCAAGGGTGCTCAGTTATTCGAGTCCTATGGAAAAACCTGAATGACCTCTTTCTCCGAGTGCGCCTAGTAACATGCAATTATGGATTGTGTGCATGACCTTGTTCTAAGAGCCTCAGGAATTTACCGGAATCTGTCTAGTAGATGAGTTACTTAGTGGTATGTTCATATCCATGCTACATTCCCGTACTATTTGGGATTTCAACACACATAGTGAAAATTTCTTGTATGATTTCTAATCCTGAGTAAGAACTAGATCTAGAAAAACACTTCAACTTACTTGCCTTTAGAGATCTTTCAAAGGTGTCAAAATTCTTTGCTAGATAACAATGACAGACAGTTAATTGTAACCTACTCTTTGATAGGTTCAGGCACATGGCCGCGGCAAAGGTCCCCAATTCGAGCCCCGATAGCTCCTTTTTATTCTTAGATACTTCTATGAAAACCCAAACAGTTCCACTATCTCTTTAGTGATACAGTTCAGAGTTCCTTTAGTCTACTTTTATAAGACTTCCCCAACTCTCACCCAGCCATCCATATTGCTACTCCTTAGACCCTATTCAGAGAAGCTACATTCTTTTGTAGAAGGGTGAACAAGCCAAAAAGCAGTGTACTCAATGAGCTCTCACAATCAACAGCTTTGTGAATGAGAATAATTACTTCACCTTTGAATTCTTTTGCATTCCATGGAATTTATAATTCACGTTTTTTTATCATTGGCTTATTTAGATTTTCACTGGTTTGTCTATTTTAGCTACATGATCATTGGTACGAAATTGTTTGTAGACGTTTACACCCCCGCTGTTCTCGTGTTCTCCGATGGCATAAACTGTCCTCTTTTAGTTCAAACTTAAGATATAAAGGCTTCTCATCATATATGAAAACGTTAACACAATTTAGGTTCGTATGTTGACTGCCTATGCGGACCAAGTCGGTCAGCTTACTATCTTGTCAGTGGATTCTGACTGGTCACGAGACAGGTATCACGTGACTTGTGCTGGCCTTCTGATATATACGTACCTTTACGTGCCAGGCTGTTTTGAATTCCGACTTACTTCACATTTTACACATAGAATATCACGCGAGAGCCGAATGTGAATTGAGTTTACAATTGGTACACGGTCGAAAATGTTGTGTGTAATGTATCACGGAGATCATGACCAGTAGATATGGTTACATGTTTTCCAATACAGGTCGTGTACAGCTTAACCCGAAAATTCATGGAGTGTTGGTTGGTTATACAATCGGGCCACTGACTAGCTTCTCCATGAACCTGTGCTTCATTTGATTACGATTGTATTACGAACACTGAATGACCACTGTGCTAAGGGGATTGCCAAATCGGCAAATTCTAAATACGTGCTCATCGGTCGCTGATGAATTAAAACCTCGGTCGTAACAAATCGCTTATTATTCGATTTCTAAAAAACTTACTTTCTAAGATATTGGCTAGAGAAAGCCAACCTCACCATTCCGAAATCGGTTTTTGGCAGTCTCAAGCTGTCTATAGTCCTCATTTGGTGGGGTAGAATTAAGTACAGAAATTGAAGTGTTTATATTTAAATATTTACCAATATTCATGTTAGGTTATAGAAAAATCACCCATGTACTTAAACTACTAAAGCCATTTCAATGAGGCATTCAATCACCGTCTTTGTTCTGGTCTCAATTGTATTGTATTGTAGTGAAGTTTTAGCGAGTTACATACAAGCTTTCAGTCAAAAATAGACCATTGTTACAATTCTAGTAAAAAAAACAAGTTGAAAAAGTGAGACGCAAAACGTGCAAAACTATGAGTTAACTACAAAGTGCACTAGAAAACTGAGAACGAACACTTTCATTGTCAGGCAAGATAGGGTACGAAAAAGTTTCGGTATGCAGATATGCGACACGGGATAAGTTTGTACTTAGATTAGATGGAGAGGTGGGAGTTATGTGAACACCGGTCAATATGTACAGGGTAGATGCAATCTGATAAGATATTGCCAGCAAACTTGAAGCACGCATCAATATGAGCATTATACATATTATATTATCAATCAGAACAAGCAATCGGACTTGCGAGACAGGGTTGATCATTGAAAGGCCACGCCCCAGTAACTTGAAATCAGCCTTCAGCAAACCAGGAAAAAATACAGGGAGCAGTAAAGGAGTA
The DNA here is from genome assembly GCA_900618425.1 of Echinostoma caproni. Taxonomy (NCBI): domain Eukaryota; kingdom Metazoa; phylum Platyhelminthes; class Trematoda; order Plagiorchiida; family Echinostomatidae; genus Echinostoma; species Echinostoma caproni. The sequence continues at coordinate 32,328 of UZAN01040356.1, read as the reverse complement.
TAGGGAGGACATATTGTTGAACAAAATCGTCTATCACCGATAAGTCAGAACAAAAGTGGCGCAGTCTTTTTATCTGAAAAGAGAGAACTTGCAAGCAATCGTTTTGGTATGTAAGGACCAGCGAAGGTCGCTTTCAAGTGTGACACCTAAGTAATTCACATAACTGACCATGGTCATTGGCTTTCTATAAATCTGTACATTTTATCGGAGGGAGATGGGGAACGGTTTAAAGTAAAAATACATTTAAAGCATTTCTCAAGATTTAAGATTAAGACCGGGTGAAATGGGATACGAAACGAAGTGGTATAAATTTGTGTTATATTCAACCAGTTCCGATTGGTTAGATAGGGAAACGGAAATGGCGATATCGTCAGCATACTTAAAATGTCATACAGGAGGAGCAATAGATAAATCCCTGATATAAGTCGAAAAAGGACAGGGTGATAGGTGAGCACCGTAAAGTACAGCCAAACTATTGAGTGATGCGGTTCACTGTTTTCTTCCCAGTTTAATATCTTTGTCAAAAGTAATCACTAAGCCATTCCAGAAGAAAAGTGGGACAACCGAGCGATTGGAGCTTGTTAAGTAAAAGAGAACGGGACACCGAGACAAAAGCGGAAGAATAGTCAAAAAATACGCAATGATAATTTTTTATTTTCTCATTAAGGGACTTACAGATGAAGTGAATTAGAGAAGAAAGGGCATGCAATGTAGAGCATTTATGTTTGAAACTGATAAAACACAGAATGAATCACAAATCAGTTTTCAGTAAGCTATAATCACACCAAATCCATCAAGTTATAAATGTATATGTATTCCGTTAATGCTAGGTTGTGGTTTCAGGTTGCATATGAAATTCTTAGAGCCAGTGGTGGATGAAATCAACATCACTATATTTTCACCTCGGTGGACATATGTTTGAACCCCACCACCACTGCCTGAATTTCCTCATTCTGTGTTATACGGTACGGAAAAGAAAAGCCCAAGTCCACGAAACAAATTGTTTCAACTAGATGTAAGCTAACTACGTTAGTGAGTGACTTGAACATTTGGGATTTTGACCTAGGGACGTGGTCTTAGATTCGTTCGGAAAGCTTGGTCGTGCGACCCATGTATGTTATTCCGCAGGATCACGTGACCGAGTACACATAAACACACAAGAGGAAACAGCATTATGTGGTATTTCATCTTTGGACAGCAAACACTTCCGACCTGAACGAAGACAGATTCTGGAAGTTTGTTGTGTGAAACGTCTTGTGGGCAATGCCCTTTGCATGTATTCTGTGGAAGTATTTTCCTTGCTGTCCAAGGGGATACGTTCTTTTTTCATGACCTCTGCGTTTCGTCAGTTAATCCTTTGATAGTTTATCATTCTACTGATCGACCAATCGCTCGGGAAAGCCGCTTTGGGCGAGGTTTGTTCCCAGGGGCGACGAAACGCATTTTTCGTTGTACCGTTTTCAAGGGAAATCATTTTGTTTAAAGGGACGAATAAGCGTTTGTTTCGTGGTCACTTGAATGAAGCTTAAGTAATGGACAGTTTGATCTTCCGCACTGAGCCGACCAATCGGCGATTTAGATACACAATCGAAGAAGTCAGTTTGTTGTTCTTTTGCATTTCCACTGACTTTCATGTTGTAATAGACCCAATTAAATTTTTCTCACCCTAATTTACATATGAGTCATACAGAGAATACTGATTAGATTAGGTCCGTATAACATACGATCGGCCATATGACTGAGGTAGTTCATTCTCTCTAGTTTCCCTTGAAATACCTCCGCGAACAAGTGTCATAACTCTATGACCGTGTCCTCCTCCTGACTCAGTGTCTAGGTGCCAGACTTGTCCGGGACATGGGTTGTGCAGATATAAAATAATTTTCTTAGGTCGTTTGACAGAATGCGTGTATATAAAACAACTTGTGGATGTAACCGCACAGAAGTAGTTAGTTTCACTAACGCAAACTTTAGTAAAAATCTAATTTAAATTGCGGAGAGAACATTACAACTCGTCACAATAAAACGGTATTTAATGTTCACTAATTTTGAATAGGTCTGTTACGCTGCGCTTGGCTATTCTAGTTCGGAAGGGTTCTAACCACTTAGCCAGCTGGTTTTCTTTTTTATCGTTCATGTATGCAGCCTTCATGAATATGGATCACTGAAAACGAATTTGATCGATATTCTATGATTTAATGACAGTGTGCTTTGTGAGACTGAGTTCAAACAAGCGTGTTGTAAACACCACAACAATGATAATAATAACAATAACGAAATAGGGACTTGGGATACAGAACATAGCAAAAAGGTGAAACTGTTAGAATGGAAAATTGCAAATAAATGGAATAATAATCTTTTGTGTTTCACCGTGCACTTTTCTGAAATTACTTTGTGTTAGTTTATCGTTTTTTATGGGGTACGGGACTTCAAAAGGCAAACCGTATGCATTCGCACCACTAACTAGTATTCTGGGCCAAATCTCTTAGCGTCTCTAACCCAAGACAATCCTCATCGCTTGGGCCCCAACTTAGAAGGCAGGCTGCACCAACCGAAGCCGAAGCTGAGGACACCTTCTTCATACCTCTACACAATGTAATGGTCTGACCGCAGCGGCGCTTCTTCCAGCCTTTCCCGGCACATGCAAAGAGAACACAGAAAGAAAGTCGATGGGCCGGTACACGCAGTACGTAACCAAGCCAACGGAGGTGGTGTAGAGCGATTACTTCTATTAGAGAGCGACTATTTACACCGAACACACGACAACGGGCCTCGTCATTGCTAACCCGATGTTAACACCAGACCCGAGTAATGCTTTGGAGACATCGGTGGTAGAATACAAAAAGCCGATCAGAATCCTCACTGCGGAATGGAGGCCAGGTCTCTCAACCCTTAAGGAAACCTGTACGAAACGTGGTGAAGTGACCCTTCCCTTAAGGGACAATCGAATGTGATGAAGGAGTCACAGGTGCCGCCGGCTGTCGCAAGTTGCTCTAGCTTTCGCTATCCGTGATGTGATCTTCTTCCCAGAAGCACCACCACCAGCTGCGCTCAAGCTCCCGAGGTACTCAAAGCTCTCAATTACTTCTAGCTGAAAATGAGTGCAGGCACAGGCTCTTGCCATTCTTGAACAAACACTTCGCATTTTGACGGCACAAAGCAAATACCATACTTGGATACATCCATCGCCAAGCGGTTCAAAGCCTCTTGGATTGCCTGTGAATTGTCATCCAACAAAGCGATGTCATCGGCATGTTCCAAGTCAAGAACTCTGTTCTCTGTTCTCTGGGAGGAGTTTGGCTTCACCGCTTGCTGGACACAGTTGAAAAAGAATGGGGATATAAGTCAGCCTGATCAAACTCCACGGGAGACGGCGAAGGATGGTGCAGGCTGGTCATAGGCTCTAACCCGACCTGAGGTATGGTGATATGACTCTTTGAAGATAGATACATACTTCTCACGTACTCCATTTCTCAACAAACAGCTACCTGGTGTGGTCCTATCGACACAGTCGAAGGCCACGCGGAAGTCTAAGAATACAATGATCTTTGGTCTTTTACTGGCATGTAATGATTAACAACAACTGTTTCTCCCTCCTTGGGGATTCAAAAAATAATCACTTACACCAAAAAGTGAAAGGTGCGCTATGTGGTTCTTGAGGGTACATAATTACACGAATTAAATGTTCCCGTTTAACCTAACGCGAAGTCCCAGACACACAGGCCCCGTGTATTGTACCGAGAGTGTCGAGAAGTAATAAACTCCCAATCATTGAGCTCCACAAGCGAACAGTCATATCCAACTCCTGATGTTTGTAATCTCATATCCACTTGGATCACAATCAAAAATGAACAAACCGGCACTGGTCAATATTAACCCTAGTTCAATAGATCAAGTTATTTTGATCATGGGACTCACGCTTATTTAATTGATCCAATTTCTCCCACTTACACTGGCTTGTGTACAACAAATGCTCAACTTGCATCATTTGAAACTTGCCGTTTTTAAAAATAAGTTCCGTCACAATCGGTAGGTATTTCGAATGCATTCATGAAACAATTTCTATTTAAACACTACTCACGAATAGCCTCATGGTAATTGCGTTTTTTGTCTAGTAACCCCGGCAATGGTCACCTTTCCTGCCAAAGATGGATTCTCAATGAAAAACTGATCTCAGAAATCTGAACCATCATTGGGAATCTGCTCGAGGTGAGAATACTGACCTTCGCATGCTGACCTGATCAGATACATATAACCAGTAATCCGTGACAATAATCATGCATAGCCGGTTAATGAGAAGACTGGGAACAAAGTGATGGACGATAATGACGACGATCACATTAGACCGATTAAGGCCGGAACATAAACTCGGGCATAACCCTCCCCCCCCCTAAAAAAAAGGATCAATACTTTCTTCTGCCTTGTTATAGTCAAACAAACGAATGATCCACTTAAAGCTGAGGAGAACAATGTAGTCACCTGATCGGATCCAAACACACACACACACAGGTTGAGGACACGTATAAATAAATAAGTAACCTATCTGCCGCGGATTCTAGCTGGCAGTTAGTCCACGGACTCTTTTTTGTGGGATCAAGAGGCAATTAAAGTTGGGAGGAGGGATTTGGAAAAACTGTCACCATCTGAAGATGGAAGTGTATGTGCGTGCGTGTGTGTGTGAACAATGGAAATGCTTATTTGTCGAAATGATTGTGAGTAGCTAGGGTGTTTTAACAAAGCTCAGTCGTTTTAGCTAACTGTTCACGCCGATTTGTGAGTATCAAATGCTGACTAAAAGCAAGGTGATTACGGAGATAATTGTATGAAATGAATAAAGTAAAACTCGTACCATATGCAAATCACGCAACATCTGTGAATAAAACGCATGAAACAATTGCGGTGTAACAAATAACTCATTCGCATCTAAGGAAGCACTAGTCACTTCTTACTGTCCCAGTTACAGCTGGTTCAAACTGGCTTGTGAGACAGTGACTATGTTGTGTGTGCTTTTGGCCATAAAGGTTTTCCGACGGATTGTTCTTAGAATCACAGAGAGAATAATGTAGGCAGATTCAGTTCAATTCGTGTGACCAGAATGTGAATGTGAATCACCTTAGATCGACGGTTGCGAACTAAGGCGATGGGTAGAAAATGCCTCAGCAGTTTAACCCCAATAGGTGTGAAACGATCAAACCATTCAGCCGGGCCGAGCGTTGCTAGTGGATTTGTTTAGATCAACAGTTGTTCATGCGTCTTTAGTTATCCTGGGCAATTTTTTCCGAAGAATTTGACAGAACGGCCTTCAAGAGCATCACTGACAACAGTGGAACGAGAAGAACTCTATAAGACATCCTTTCCCAAGAGAAAATAAGTGTGAGTTATTCCGACACCGAATGTAAAAGACCATCGTTGGTAATTTCACTTCTGTAACGCCACGTATGCAATGTAAAAGCAGATGAATATTTCCGTAAATCTTAAAGATACGTTGATTTCCAATTGGTTTCACATTCCCTGCAGCTCGTTAGCTATGAGTAGCCGCTAATATTTTACCTGGTTGTTCTTATACTTGAACTCGTAATATGAATTATACATTACAGCACGGGGAGTGGATTTGGGACGAACATGTCTCGACAGGATCGTGACCTTTGGCATGATGCAGGAATGCATACCATCGATTGTGAACTTTTCCAAACTACACAACAAAACCTCTCCCCCTTTATTTTCAAACCAAATATCCCAAAATCACAATCAACCAATCATATTCATCCCACTGGACCATTACACTAATCTGGCAATAATTATTAATAATGATTATAAGTATAAAGATAAGAGTATAATATCACAAGCCGCACCTTCAAAACCTCACCGTTGAGATTCTACAAATTGCCAAAAATGTATGTATCCAACATCGCGATGCAACATGTCGTTGACAAATTGTCAAATTCACCAACCACACCATGCTATCTTCCAGTGAATCAGGAAGCTTGTTGATCCAGTCTGCCAAAACAGATTGAGATACAGTGTGTGTGTGTGTGTCTCTGTGTGTGTGTGTGTGTGTGGAATAATGGGTACTTATAGATTGTAGGAGAACACACGTTTCTTTGTGAAATCATTTTCAATCCGGCACAATCTCACTTAAATGAAATAAAATGCAGCTGTCTTTGGTTGAGTTCATCCATTGTTGTCTATGGTACATTGAGTTCATTTATCGTGCCACCAAAGTCGACCGAACACTACATACATCTCAGCCTCCTCATAGTACACAACCCCCACATGGTGGTAGTTGAAATGTGTCAAACTCTGTGATTGCTAATTTGAAAGAGACCGATACAGTCGGTCCACGTGCACTGAGCCTCATCACACCTCTCCAGAGCACCACAGTTTCGGAAGTTAACAACCGTAGAGAGAATGAGCGTTCTTCTCATAAACGCCTAACTGGACTTGCCACGAAAACTAGTCAAACACCGTCTGAGGGAAAACAAAATGCTCGTACATGTGACAATGACGTAATGTAATCCATTTGAATTATGTAATCGAAGTATGGCACCAGTCTGGAATGGTTAATGTCTCATTACAAAACTTCTAATCCATCTTGCTCTCTGGTCAATCATCCTTGAGTGTGCTTACATACCAAAATCTTTGCATATACTTGAGATTGGATTCATGAAAACTATACAATCGAACACAGGGTATTCTTTTATCGCCTAAAGGACATATTACGTGATTTGTAAGGAATGAATTGAAATTATGGGAAATATAACCAAGCGTTCAACTGGATACTGGGTTTCACGCATGCAGTCCTGACATTTGACGGAAACAATAACATAATGGAATAAACCGCGCACTGCCGGAGAGCAAACTAAAAGAACTACGGTTTGGGTGCAACTTCGATTTGTTTGATGTATGCAATACACTTTCATAACCGGCCAAAATTGTTCTTGACAAACGGAAAAAATGGATCTGCTTAAAGAATCCATGCGTTGAGTTGACAAAATGGTGTCGATATATTGGTGCCACATTTACCAAATTCGATTCCAACAAATGTCATTGATGTCAAGTGGTTTACTTCACTTCACGGCGTCAGGTATTCAAGGCCAAATTGCTTCAGCAACATCGCGAACCCGGTTTACACCGGTTTACTGCACATTCCGCGGGTTCTGGTTGAGTGCTCGGGTTCTCAGAAGCGAACCATATCAATACGGCCAAAAATGAATCAGTCCGAGACTGGCAATTATGAGAATTGTTTACTTTTTTTCCGGAATAGAACACTTTGTCTTGGTTCTGCCTGATCTTGCAAGACACAGTAGATTTTCAGTCCGACTCCGAGGTCACACTTATTCGATTCCGATTAGTATTTTGAAGCTTACCGTATCCAGTTCCCATAGTGGCCTCATTGAACTGCATCATTAATGGCGGGNNTGAACATGATTCGTGAAAGTAAAAACGATTCGGCCTCGAAAGGTTCTGGACAAGGTGAATTGCTTCCTACCAAACCCCATCCACCAACCTCCCAGTACATGACACAGAGATATGAATGACTGTTTTCTATCCTTCTCTTCCGTCTCACTTTTCCCGATCAATAATGATGATGATCATAATGAAATGGTGTTCAAAATCGGCCGTGATCTTAACGAATTTTCATTACCGTCTGTCTAATGATATTTCCATTCAAACACGTGACTCATCCACCTTTCTTTGCGACCCTACCGAAATTATTTCATTTAAATATTTGAAGCATTGAGTTCCTTTTTCCATTTCATCAAAACAGAAAGAAGACAAATGTCGCGAGATGTTAACATTTCGTCTAATCTTCTCAGTCGCTGATTTAAAACAAACAGGCACATATACATAGCACATGGGATTAATCAATGATGGTGTATCACTGCTCACTTTTGCCTATTACTGCTTCGGAGAGAAGAAGAAGAGAGGGGTTGAAATCCGGGCAATTTATGAATCAAATTACTGTTAAAAATCGAGTAGATAAGCGAACAACTGTGCTCGGATATTCCTAGTCATGCTCTCACGTATCATATGGTGGAAAAATACGGCGGACAGAGTTTGAACACTAGCTATGGCCGAGGTGATGGCCATTTGCTTACTAGGCCTCAACCTATGTGCCCAAAAATGACTGGATCAGGCGATCCAATTGCCTTGACCGGGTGCGAAAACCAAGGCAGAACATGCAGACGTGTCATTTGACCCGAGTGGGAAAAGGTCATATCAACTGACACGATGAACATTATGGCGCACACAAACATACATACTTACGCAGACACGCACACACACATACACATCCTCTACTCTCTGCCTCCGATTAATGACCTTAAATTGAATCAGTGGCTATCATTAAGTAAGCATCTTTCCACTATATGAGATGTAAGAATATGACTACGAATACCCCATGTGGATACGGAGACAGGCAGAACACAAAGGCGATTACGTAATCCGGTTTTAGAACACACTCCGTACTGGGCTCAACGCAAGGTTCCTATGTCAAAGTCCACACAGCCCGTAACTGATAAGAATCGTACTTACAAACCACCAAGCTCATCGATAACCAAACACTTATTGATCACCTTTGCTTTGCCTTGGTGACACTTTCCCCAATTTGCAAGTGTTTATTTTGTAATCCTTTCCCATACCCTATAGACATTGTACTTGTCTGCAGTAGGCACCAGTTAAGGTGCAGCGAAATCGTCCAGGACATAAACCGTGCAATATTGCTATTCTGACTTATCTTTTCAAATTTGTCACAGTAAAGCTTGTTTCATTATCCGAAAACGATTGATCGCTCACCGACTCGTTTTCTCAAACCACTCATGGGAATATTCACATTACTGTTAGTTCGAATAGCGGCGACGCATGAATTAGTGCCTCGGAAAACAATTTACCATTGTGCAGAATGACAAAGGTCATCAAATATACGCAATGCATTGTGAAATCGGATAAACGATAAGCCCTTTCTGTGAACCATTGTTCGCTCATGGTTGAGTCGGGAACTCTAAGAGCTACTTACCTTAGTGACTTTACTGCGGCTGGCTCCTTGGAAAGGATAAACCGACTCCAGACATGAACACGGAGTTCCTTGGACGTTTGGTACGAGGGTCGTCCCCGGTGTCACTCGGCGCTTTTTATTTTGAGGGCGCACCTCTAGCCTTTGCACAACCAAGTGCGAACCGCTAGGCAGCAGGAAGTAATCCATCGCCTCAAAAGTGAGGGGATCAATGACTTTAGTTTTAAATGGCCAGTCACATCGACCTTTGTCACGACACCGTCACTGGGCTTGTGCGGCTTTTAAACAGAAGCCACGGGGCCAACAACGACAGAAAGAACACACGCGTCTCTTTGTGTACACATGTTGGACCATGTACAGATATGTAAATAGAGCGGAGGTGATGTGTGTGTGTGTGTGTGTGTGTACACATAGAATGCTTATCAGACAGGATATTACCACACAATGGATCCATCGGCGAGTAGGTTTTCCCCTAGTGATGCCGGTATGTGTAACAGTAAAATAAACCCCATCCGAAGGTTAAACATTTTTCACAGACTGATAAAAACCACAATATAAAGTTTATCTCGAAAGAAGAGAAAATCGCATGATAGTCACAAAGTAGGAGCATTTATAATAGAAATATACGGTATGCTTCATGAACTTGAACCAACAAAGAAAACTACTAACAAATTTTTGAAAGTATTTTACAGATAAGAGATTTTTGATTTAGCTGTTACTCTATCTGATCTCCTGTTCAGGACCATCGTATGGTGGCCGACTGAGGTTGTAGATCACGAGTACGGGCGTTCCCATTGGATGAGTGAAACGAAAAGGGAGAATGCGTTGATTGATAAATAGAAAATTGATTTTTTTTTCGAAAAGCAAAAGTAAGAATGAACTTGGAAATTTGAGTGAAAAATTCCCAAATTGTGCTTCAGAATCAATTCGCCATTGGTTTGGTTGCCCTGGTTAACAGCTAGATCAAATGTGTACAGTAAACATCTGCAACGGTGTAACGGCATGTGATTTTTTGAAAAGGAGACCCTTGATTTCGACTAGTTTCCATGATGCTTGGTAAATTAAATTCTGTCGGGTTAGTCAATTATGTACCAGAATAAAACACATTGCGTTATGATTAAACCTTGTATCTCTTGTTACAGAGAACCCCTCTGATTTCTATCACTGTTGTGTTATAAATTGACTTGAGTCCCTCTTAGAAGCAGTTAGTGTTAGATAGCCCGAGAATAAACAAGTCATATTTGCAACATCAGTTATCTGGTAGATCACAAGTCAAAGAGTTATGATAGGTGGTAATAATAATGATAACAATACACATCCATTCTGTTTATCTGTTATGCAACAATACTCGGTTAGGTTACCAAACACTAAGTGTAGAAGTGGCGCAGCATTGATAAAGTTTTAACATCGAGTAATTATAACCAAGAATCAGCACAGCAATTTCGTTTACCTTCATGTACTTTAATCTAATCTAAAGACAGATAAACAGAAGTAGATAGATAGATAGATAGATAGATAGATAGATAGATAGATAGATAGATAGATAGATACTAGATAGATAGATAGATAGATAGATAGATAGATAGATAGATAGATAGATAGATAGATAAAAAGATAGGATAGATAGATAGATAGATAGATAGATAGATAGATAGATAGATAGATAGATAGAGATAGATAGATAGATAGATAGATAGATAGATAGATAGATAGATAGATAGATAGATAGATTGATAGATAGATAGATAGATAGATAGATAGATAGATAGATAGATAGATAGATAGATAGACAGAGGAAAGTGTAAATTATTTCATTCGTGAAATGACTCGCTGGCGGAGGTAGCAGCTGCGCTTCAATCAACGTTTACAGGATTATTTAAAGCAGAGGTTAACACAGTCTCACACTACGAGGAGCAGTTGTTTGCTAATCTTGCTAGCAAGCACATGGACGATTAAAGTACTATCGAGGAAACCTGAACTAGCTGGCATAAAAAGGTACATAGAAAAAGAGGATTAAGCGATTCAGAGTAGAAGCACAAGCATCGTGTACTGGAAATTCAAGTGGCACGATTGATACAAGTTCAAGACCAGTTGTGACGCATAAGAAACGATACAAAAAGTAGGCAAAACTTAAAGAAAAATGGGAATTCGAATCCCTAAGCGGTTCTCGTGATCCTCCATAATCGAACAGACCGCTGTGGTGGATTTTAAACAGTTAAATTTATGTACTGTCACCTTTTTGGCTTTTAATAAGGTTACTGGTTCTCAAAACTGGAGAATACTCATGTTCCAGTCGTGCGCCTTGAGATATTTGTTTGAGTTATGAAAATCACCGGTTTATTTCGCTTCCCTTCGTCAAACTGTACTTTCTTCACTGACGGGATCAAATCTTGTGCTAATGACATTGTGAATGTTCTCGTTACGTTCGACCATCAGTAATACACTCAGGAATGATGCAATCTCATTTTGATTCCAATGATAACCCATTCATGAGTTAATCGCTTCATGTACCGAAAAAATACATTCTAAGATAAACTAATTTGACACGCTCATGGTTACAACCGGTCTCACCACCGTGGCCAGTTCGAACAAGCTGACAATACAGAAAACCAGGGTTTGGTAACAGCACTTCAAGAACCACATTACGTTAATCAAACAAATCTGATTCATTCGCAATTCATGTCAATCCACGTCTTGGATTGGATGGAAAACTCAATGTTGTAAGACCAAATCACTCGTCTGCAAAGCACATGATCGCAACGGGCTACACCTATTTCATCTTTTGGCACACTGTCACACAACTGTCAGGGGAAACTGTTGATAGGTAAACAGAGATACTCCGAATTCTCTTTAATCTACCCCGTCAAATTCTTGCGTTCATTGTTGTTATGTCACGGTGGTATGAAATTTTCATGTGACCGAATGAAAACAAGTCAAAGTCGGTGTTTTGTTACAGGAATCACTAACAAGTTTGTGTCTCTCTTGTTCCCATAGAATATTTACACAGTTGAAATGTTTGGCGGAAAAGAAAACATGATGAAATGTCACATAGAGTGGTGTGCACGAGATAACAGTTAATCCAATCTTCAACGAATTTGCATTTTTCACTTCTGTGGGAATGCTAGATATGCCAGGAATTCATCAGGTTTCAGCTTGAAAGATTCAATAGTTGATGCACAAACGACATGAGATGGAATGGTTTTCCGTGTACTGCACACTCTGACTGCAAAAGATTGACACCCGCATTCCAGTCGACACTTTGAAATCAGTAACTTGAAACTATGTTCCCTAAGGTCTTTGGTGGGTGACAACGTGAGCATCGGCTGATATGAATGGTTTGGATTATGTAGTAGTTGATACATCACAGGCAAGTCTCCTCACCGTGATCTCTTCCCATAGTTGAGACAGTTCATTCCCCTGACCACTTTGGTGGCCACTCTTTTGGGGCGCTCCAGCATCTTCCGATGACGTTACAAAACTGAAGTCCAAGCTTGGGCGGCCTACTGTGTGTACGGTCGAATGTACACTGATAGTAGGTGTCGGAACAACATTGATTAAATTCTATCAAAGGCCCGCCTAAGCAAACCAACGTTCTTTACAGCAGCGGACGAAGACCTGGCGCCATTGGTAGAGCAGCTTAAATCCTGATGAACAACTGTACCTAGGTCCTCGCTTGCGGCATTAATCAGCTGGTGATTTCTGAGGAAATTTGAGAGTCTACCCTTGTGACGTTGTGATAAGACTTTGTATTTAGAAATATTGAATTCAATGTCGTTCATGTAGGCCATTTATAAGCTGCGTTAGATTTTTCTTGAAGCGATAATGATCTCTCAGTGTCTGTTATTGCATTCCAGATTTTGACTTCATCTGCAAACAGCATTGTTTTTGACCCTAACACATTCGGTAGATTATTTATCAAGAGGAGAAAAGTCGAGGATCTACTACAGACCTTTGTGGAACTCCGCGGGTAATGTTGATGAAACCCGATAGGGAATCAAAAACACGAATTGACATGGTCCGTTGTCGACTCCGATCACAGCACTAGTACAGATACAATACATTTTCACACATAAAAAAAATTAAGTTATAAGAGTTAAACTGCATAGTCAAAAGCTCCATTATAAGATGGAGTATTGGGAAACAGCTGTTTGCTTGATCATGATTTTAGACAGTGAAAACAATAAAAGGCAATTGAGGAAATGAGGGCGGAAAAGTGTTCTGTAGTTCAACGGGATGAGGGAAAACATAGAGAGACGTATAAAATCTGGCGAAAGAAATCTGATGACGAGCTGTTTGTGTACAGGTTAAGCGGGTAACAATCATAGAAAAAACAAACTGTCGAGGCAACTAGCGAAGGATGAGAACTAACCTTGTAACGGTAGGGGAGAGACAGGAAATCGACTACCGGACGACGGACAATTTAAGGTGTCTTAGGAATTAGGTAAGGGTCGTCGCTGAGCCGAATAACCTTTCACTGAACACAATAAAAAGGAAAAGAGCAGAATACAAAGCCCCACTTCAAACAAGAATGCACTATTTCAAGTGCAGGGCGTATTTGATCTTTGCACAGTGCATGACATACGCTAGGGGACGGTGAACTGAAGTGAAGAAACATCTGGCGTGGAAAAGCACGTGGCAGAGATGAAGGCCAATACAACGGAGGGATAAAAGGTAAGCCGAGAAGAGAAACAAAGTTGGTGCAATGCATTTAGACTGAATCAAAAGGTAAATGTGGTGAAAATAAATTTTAGTTTATAGAAATGTAAAAAGCGAAGATTTTGCAGGCAATGAATAGCTGCGTTAGTTTCAGAGGGAGATGTGCTCGATTGAAAGTGATGTCTAGTGACCCATTAACTGCACTACTGCAGGTATTGTGAGAAATACGGAAAGAGATGGAGCAATACAGGTTGGTTGGTTTCCTTGGTAATAGGGGGGGGGGCGGTTAGGACTGAGAATCATGAACAAGATATCATTGATATATGGAAGAAAGAGAGCAATTGCATGTGCTGACCCTTGAGTATTCAGCGGCAAACAGTTGAGATTGAACCCCATCCGCTTCGACGTCGATAGTTCGCTTAGTAAGATTGATTGATATTCACAATAGGTGAGTTAGAGGGAAAGAGAAGATGGGACAGGAAATGGCCAAGTC
>UZAN01040355.1:30283-81234 GCA_900618425.1 Echinostoma caproni | reverse complement strand
CGTACTGCCCTCTTGCAAGGAGTATAAAAATTGAAGAGAATGGATGACTGGTCACTTGACCCGTCAACCAAGAAGACTAAATTTAGATAAATTTTCTATTTTTTATGATTGATCTGTAAACGACACGCAACACGGTTGAAGGAAAAACAACAAAACTGGAGAAAAATGTAACATAAGGTCAGCAATTTATTTTAGGAAGGTAGTATTCGTCATTTCCTGAATACACGTTGACTATGCTCGTGAAATATGCCAAACGTTTATTTCATGTACGATGAGATAAACATAAAAGTGTCAGAAAAACCGTATAAATCCATATCAAAATGATATCTGTTGAATCACCACCCGATTTTGCCAGAATTCTATGTAAACAGGGAACAGTAAAAATTGACGGAGCTTGCCATGTCAATTATTGTTCATTATTATTCGTAGAGTTCTGTACATCTTGACGAAAACCGACAGATATCGCATAATCTGAATAGTCAGGTAATTCTTCGAATAAATTATCGGCGTTTTGTTACCAGCAAGAATGCAATCGCTCGAAGTCCGACCGACGTGGAGTTCGAGTATAAAAAGTTATCTAAATTGTCTGGTTCAGACATCCATCTGTCGATATTTTCTAGTTGTCTCCTAAAGAGAATTTCAAACATTTAGCTGAGCGATAAACCTTCCGGATTCTGTGAGGACACATAATTTTACACAAACCATCATCCATACCCGTGGATGAAAACAATCTGTGCTCATAAACGGTGAATCGCTTGTCGGAACAGCGACAGTGAGATGAAACTTGGAAACATTGTTAAGGAGAGGTCGAAAGACCTGGATAAAATTCAGTTGAAAACAACAAGGAATATCGGTTTTCTGTACCTTCCGGCGTACGGACGTATACCAGTATGGTTTTCTTGTTGAATGCAAACGTTTTATTTCGGAAAAGATATGCTTATCCATATGTACACGATAATTGACCAACAAAGTATTTATTTTTGACTAATCCAATGACAGCTATCTGCACTTCACGTTATTAGATTTAGTATCAATAATTTGAAACAGGAAGGTCTTTTTCAATACGATGTGACCCCAGTACCCGGGGTGTTCAAGTGATTGGAATTATTACCAAAGCGTCCCAAATGTCATGAATTGAAATCCCACAATCGCCGTCATCCTCCATAGGCAACTTTGCATCAGCATCGACACCATTGGTAAACACGCCCAATATACTGATGTATCCCACAAATAAAGAAGAAATGAGAGTTAGAATTTTTATAAATCAAAGATTACGTTCAATAACTCGTTACTAGCTTGACCTTTTTCTGGGGGAAGAACAATTTCATCCAGACAAACACTATCTTCAGTTAAATGTTACGATGCAAACACGCCCCGAATCCCAAAACAGACTCAAAACCCAATATTAATCAGAAAAACTTACGGGAATAATCGGTTACAATCACATTCATTTTGAACTGAATCTTCAAGGCTTGCATCCATTACGTATCACGAAAAACATTACACCTTTTCGTATTCTGTATTAAATGTTTCCTGTGAACAACGAAGACTTGATCCTTAGGTTATGTTCAGCAAGAGATGAAATCTTCAGGAGGTTGACTTAACAGAAGAATATAATTCGTTAGAACCGATAAAAGAGAAATACTGCGAGATGTTACCATTTCTTTTAATCTTTTCAGTGGCTACAACGTAAAACAATTTGAAGAATATAACACGGAAAACGTATGTTTAGTCGTTTTTATGAGTATTATTGTTACTGTTGTTTTAGTTGGCTTATCAACGTCAAGGGGCTTTTGAATTCAGATCAAACCATGTCTATGTAATTAATTCTGGTAAATGTATAGGCTCATAGAGGAACTTCCTCGTGTATATAACAAGTGAAGCGTGAACTGAAACGCTAGGAAGCACTGGACTGTTGTTTTAACTTAGTTTGGTCTCATCAGCGGTGCAAATCCATCAACCGAACTGATGATCGAACGCGGGACCAAACAGGTAGAATTCAAGCACAGTATCTACTCGGTCACCGGGCAGCTTGTCAGACCGTTTCTCATTTTGGATTTACACAATATGGCACTAGCCCTATAGGCGAGCTTGTTGCGCTCATCACACCTCGTCCATCCCAGCAGTAGCCTCTAACCGCTTTATCATGTAAATGAAAAGCGAAAAACGGTCTGATAAGCTGCCCAGTGGTCGGGTGGGTAGTGTGCTTGCGTTCTGCCTGTGAGATCCCGCGTTCGGTCCACAGCTGGGTGGATGGACTCGCACTGCTGATGAGACCCAACCAGGTCGAAACAGCAGTCCAGTGCTTCTTGGCTTCTCAGTCCACGCTTCATTTGCTCTATATATGACGAATTTGAAATTTTATAACCTTCTGTAATTTCCTCCTTGAATCGTGAGGCTTATGAAATCTTACCCAGTGAATTAGACAACCACCTCATAGGCGTCTTATATCTTGCATTGATGACAGGCAGCTTCTTTAGTGTTCTACTTTCATTTCAGAACTCAGTTTTGCACCATGTGTTGAGGAGAAAAGCTCAGTCCCCTCGAGATAAAGTAACCGATTTCATACAAACCTCCGGCCATAAAATTGTTTTAACCTGCTCTACGGAGAGTAGTATTGTTGTTCGTTTTTGTCGTTTGGTGATCTATGGCCGGCATAAATCTCACCTTTATTGCATCCATTTTAACGTAGGCCCTTCACATATAGTTCAACTTCCTGTTCTGTTTAGTCATAGGTTCACTGTTTTCTAACGATTTATATTTCGGCTCTGTCCTATTCCTTTTAATTAGCCAACCCTGAGTTTTATCTCTGGGTTAACTGGGTAAGCGAACCTCGGTCAAAATAAGCATGAAACAAATATTCATAACAGATGCACCAAACTGGATAGATCCTAAGTCAAAACATCAGTAAAATGTTGACGTCTACTTTCGTAGATTTTGGAAATTGAACTGTAGCTTTTTGAATGATATAGGTTTCTCAATAAAACTCCAGTGAAAAAAACAGGCATATGCAAGTTTTGTATTTTCTTGGCGATTCTCGGTATTCTACGATTAAAACGATTAAATAGCTTTTGTCTTAAATGGTGATTCTGGTCATGTCCCGGACACGTTTTTTTCTGACGATAAGTTTTGAATCTCGCCTCATAGTTTTGCCGACGTCCTTCACGCGTTTCGCCTTTGAGCCCAGAAATATTTTCCTAGACAGGTAGATGAGGTGTCACCTTGGACAGGAATGTCAGTTCGTATTATCTGATTCATCTCAACATAGACCAGAAACCAAATTTATGACACACTCCTATCACCTGATTGTGTGAAACCAACTGGAGATTTAATCACTTTTTAGTATGACAATCGGCCTTACCATCAGTGGAGAGTTGTAAGCTCTTAGGCATCAAGGTAGAAGACCAACAACTCTTCATTTCGATGATGAGCGGTAAAGTTGGTTTCAGAAATTGGGAAGCGACTGTTGGTCAGTTGAAGGTTTTCTTGGGCGTAAAACAAAGGAAGTAGACTGTGATGTGTATGAAAAGAAAGACAACTCTGAGTGTGTGCGCTCGCAACTGGAGGAAGAGATTTCCATGATTAGATTTTTTCTGGCTGTTGGCTCATTAATAACTATATTTATCTGTTTTATCGTTTTTTAAGGGTTGATATTTTTATTGTTACGTTCCAGACTTGCCCATGGCGAGAGGAGGAGCAAAGACCGTCCAACCGTCAGATCCGTGTACATTTCAGTGAATGGTGCTAACGCGTCACACACTGGACCACATAACAAGAGAGATAATCCTATTTTCAAACCAATAACTATGTCCTTTCTCCTGCAGAGCATTGTCACCCCTCTAACCTAATTTGGGAAAACATAACGATTTTGTCATATTAGGTATCATATCAGCTCCTGTAATTAATTTGTCTGACCAGCCAGATAAAACGCGTACCCATCAGGGTGTGTACAGATCCGATTACTCATTGACAATTTAATAGCTTCTTGTGCCTAGAATACAGACGGAAGCTAACTGTTTAAATGCCGAATATGCCGAATAAATTCGACAGTAGTCTCCACAACTATCAGTTTGCGGTGATGCAACTTCTTCGTACGAACTGAAGGTCGATCCCAAATCCCCAAACCAAGTTGCTGGATATGTGAACTACACAAACGGAACAGTTGTCAATCTTTCATTTCTTTCGTGCGAAGTTATAAATTACTTTTTCCCCAGAAGCTTTCAAATACTTGAGTTTCCAACATGACGGCTATGAATGCAAAGCAGCGTGGTTTCTGATATTGACTTTGTTAACTTCACATTCGATCTTTTATTATCTCAACGTAATCCATTGAGTTGTATATAGTTTCGGGAGCACTGACATTAGGTGCTTGCACGAAAATACCTCGAGGTTCAGGTGTTCTGTGGATCAACTGTGAGCGACATGAAAGCGTACTTTTTACCTGGGGACACGTTGTTTGTCATCAAAGGACGACAGGGAAATTCAGAAAATATGACAAACAGAATGAAAATAAAAAGATTTTCAAATTGATGGTTTGTAACAAAGATTGATTGACAAAATAATCAATCATAAATTGGATAGCTGGGTTATTTATTTAGCAAATCTATGTTTGATTCAAATAGAACGTTTTGATACATTGCATCGATTAGTCACGTCAAGTTGCTTCTTTTGATCACGTTGGTGAATATTCCATTTCCGAGTAAACAACAAAACTTGCGACGCATTTAACTCGATTAGAAATACCCTGTCAGCTGTGGATAAGTCACGAAAACTTACGGCCTGGTGACTTTAAATAGAGCGAAATAAGTGTATCTTTGTGCGCCTTCGTATGTCGAGGTAGAATAAACGGAAATGCACTCAAATGGTGGAATAAGAAGTGTTATGGAAGTCAAACCGTACCTAGTGAGCAAGCATACCATAGGCTTGGGATTGGATGACTAGAGCTCTGGGTGACTAATAACACCATGACAAATGTCTGATATCCTTTTGTAATAAACCATAAAAGATCTATGAGAAGGTATACAGCCTATGCGGTCAGATGTAGTAAAGTATGAAGTGTGTTATTCAATCTAAGGAAATAGCAAAACCTTGAGCGAGAGAAAATAAATTGAAAAGTTCCCCGATTTTTTCCATAACACTTCCAATATGCTCAAATCCATTGTGGTCACTGTTAGAAATAAAACCTAAGAAAACAATTATGAATTTCTTCAATTCAAATGTGTATTTTTAATGAAAGAGCTCTGGCACATCGCAAGATAATCCAGGTGCAGTCTACACTTACTAAGGAAAAATAAACCATGAACATATTTAAGTGGCTTTTGAGGAAAGGTCGAGTGTGGAAAACCAGAATTTATTTTATGAGATACTGAGTTGAATAGCTGTGAGGGCAGACCTATCGAGGTATAATGCGCCACAAATGTCAATATATATCAGATAATTGGAGTCGATAAAATATACTGAGGTAAGAAAAATGAAAGGAGGATGGTTTTACGAAGGGTACGTGGGATGCGTAGATCTGGCTACGGTAGTGTGTGAACGGTTTTCGACGAGAAATGCAGTCTTTTTCAAGAGCAATTTCGGATCAAGGAGCAATACAGTCTGCAAGAATAGAGAATAATCAAACTGTCAGCACTTCTTTCTACATCACCTCAGTCATAAAACAGCTTTACTTTACTTTACCAACAAAGAGCACTGGGCAGCTGTTTCGGACTCGTCAGCAGTGCGTGCTTTTTGTGTCCCTCTCAGGACTTGAATCACGAACATTTGGATGGGGACTTCAAACCCTTCAAACCCCTGAGCTACACGGTCGATGGTTGTCACCTTGTGCGAATGGCTTAATCAATTTAGATAGTTAGATTTAGATCAATTATCGCAAACATTTCCACCGCATTCAAAATGCATTCAAATAGTGGGGAATGAACGATTTCCCAAGGAGTGAAACCTAAAACTAAAATCATCAACAGTGCCTGGTGTCTGTGAAAAACCAAATGGGCTAATCTAAACATTAACTATCTCAACCTTTTCGAAAACCCTCAGGTGAACTAAAGTATCGGCTTTAAAACGAGATTTGGGGATTATTTCTTGTCTGTTAATAAAATGCTTGCCGATCTACAGCGATTTGGTATTGGGGATACTGGCAAAGATATTGCATCAAAGTGTTGTATAGGATGAGTGACAGGTTTCTGGCCCACTCCTTTAGTTTTATGAAGGTTTATTGATTATAGGTCTTCACGTATTTCCATCAGATCGATCAAACGAACAAACATATCAAGTAACTAGGTGTTTCCAGCGATTGGATAGACCTTTGGAAAGCTACTTCAAATTCAACAAACTATGTTTGGTCGGTAGTTGCCTAAGTTCGTGAGGTTACAGTAAACGTTGGATGCAGAAATGGGGAGAGTATACTGACAAACAAATGACAGCTGTGACCACAAGCATCTCAACTATCCGGGATAACACCAAATTCGTATATTTGAGATTGGATGGGACAATCAATGTGGTAACTGGTAGACACATCGCTTTATCTATGTTTGTACGATGCCAGGTCGCCTAAGAAATAATAAACCTGTTTGGGAGCATTCGCGATGTCGAACAAAGTCACTAATATCAACCAGATTTACAAGCATCTAGCTGCTATTTCGTTGGACAACAGTAAAAAGGTACATCAGGGGGAAATTTCCATCCAACGAGCCCTTTTACATTCCTTGAAATGCCTCTTTCGATGCTATTGTGAGATTTTGCAAGTTCTTTTGCAATCATTGTAAATCAATTTGCTTTGGATTTTCGTTTATGAACCGGAACTAATTTCACCAGTGTTCAGTATATTTCGCTACGGAACGTATGTATTAGCACACTAATTTTCGTTATGGTAACACATACCGCGCAAATCGACTCCATAAACTGATATAGTGGATGCTTCTGTAAACGGAAATAGTCTGTTTGTTAAGGATTCCAGGAAACACGGCAAAATTTGAAGGCTCGATAGAGAAACGTTGCTTACCGTTCTTTATTCAATCCATATAATTTCAGAAAAGTGCATAAGCACCCCATAAATAACTTTCACCATGTCGGGCAAATCGCATGAGATTCGGAGTATTTATTGCAGTTTAACTGGCGTTTGTAAATCAAATGCCTGTTCAGCTGGAAAATATAAATTCATCTTCCCGTTTAGTCTGAACGAAACCGGAATCATTCCGTGCAAAATGAATTTTGCATTTCAGACCGGACATTTCAGTGCCGGGAGGAGTAGTTAGCAGTTTTCAATTTGTGATTCTGCTGGTTCACCATCCACCACCTGTTCCGTTCAATTGATCCGCTCAAATGTTCGCAATACTGCAGTTAAGAAAAACGACTAATGCGATTTCCATAATTTTGTTCAAACCGGTAAACTATTTAGTGATGTTTCATCCAAAACTGATGTTAAATAAACGATCTTGGCAATATGATCGATGGTTAAACGGTGTTTTATTCAAGTAGAGAACTGCTTTGGGCACAACCACCTAAATAGATTTGAAAAGCGAGAAAACCACGTTGTTCGATGAAGTAATCGGTTTATGAAAGTTGAAACGTAAAGCTGGGAAGTGGTTTAATCAAAGTGGATCTAGTGCAGTTCACCCACGGACAGATAGTGCGATTCATTTCAACTGACGGTTAATATTATCCTAGGATTTTACCACATGGAAATTAATGAGGTAATTGACAGATATTGTCAACTTTTGCCTAAGCCGTGAACCAAGCTTCGTGGAAAGCGCCCTGTTAGAAATGAGAAGCCCCGAAAACCCAAAAGCTGCTTTTATTTTGGTTAAAGCCGTTTGGTGGTTTATGAAAAGATGAAGTGCAACTCTCAATCTCAAGGGAATATCTTTTAAACGGTTGTCTAACGATGATCTTGAGAGTAGAAAAACGAGGACCGACGTCCGATTGAAGTGGTTTCTTTGTTCATCAGTGGTCTTAATTTGTTGATAAATAGCAGAGGTTGATCAATCGGACCAAAAGTAAATTTGTGAAAGCGGAAGAGTCTCTTGAAGGGAGTTGGCAAAAATCCGAGTATATTCGTAACAGTTTCTTCGAAAACGTGGCCGTTATAAAATGTATTTGCAAAATTCAGCTCTTGAATGAATTTCCAAAACTGCTTGAATATTTTTCGAAGTTCATTGCACATTGCTGATACTAGTAATTCACTTTGGATTTCCAGTTTTTGAAGAAACTGAATACAATAAATTTGATTTAACAGAACATAGAAACGTTGGTATCTGTCCCGGAATTTGCAGATTTATCTGTGTTTTTAATTTAGAATAGGTGATTTTGATCAATGGTACGTGTGATTTTCACAAAAATGTAAATATCTCCAATTTAGTTACTGTTCTTATGCACAAATGTACAATTTAGCTCAATCTGTTTCTAGTAACTGACCTTTGTTCTTTTCCTCCAGAGATATATAGTGATTCAGGTTTAACCTTCAAACAAAAACATTTAAAAAGATGACCTTGATACCTGTCGGGTCCGGCGAAAGAGAATAAATAAGTCAGCGGTAAATTAAATAGTTCTTCTATTTCCAGCATGTAAATGTAAACTTATCCGATAAGCATGCAGCGCAGATAGGCAGGCAGACAGGCAGGCCATCGAACGTCTTGAGGATTACACGATGTTTGTATGCACTCAAGTAGTCACTCAAAAGTCAGTGAATCAAACAGCAGATCGGTCAGGCAATCGATCAACCCGGCAACATGCATTTATGACACACTTATCAGTCAATTATGTCACAACATCACCTCTTCTACAAATAAATAGGGGATGAATATTGCACAGAAGAAAAATAACAACAAGCCTGATGCAGTTATCAACGTTCGCTTAACCCTGTCGATCCTTTACCGTTCTACTGACGACACTGATAACATTTCACTAAAAATCAAACTCTTGTTGATCTCCTGCATATATTTCATAAATAATCTCCGTTTGTCTCATCTGTTTTGTCTGGGTTCAGTTAGGTGTGTGATATTTATCTTTCAGCATTGACCTATAGATTCGTCTTGCATTTACTTTCGAACCATCCATCAAAACATACAAACATCCTTATTTTTGAGAGCAGTAAATTTAAGCTAATCTTTGCTCTTTTTGATAAGAGAATTCGCACATGTGGGCCTACTTTGAGCTGCTCACACGATGATATGATTTTTCATATCTGCACCAATTTTGAATTTCCTTTGATCTGCCGGTTTCTCTCAAGGGGACTATAGCATTAGGGTTTCGTGCAGGTTTGCCTATCGAACATTAATTCTGCCGGAGGTTTTTAGTATAAAATGACTTATCGTTTGATAGGTACCTTGGACAACTGGTAGCGTAATTTCCCACGAGATTTCATCCTCCGCATGGTTTGTGTAGTTAGCTTTAGAGTCCGATTCAAGCGCTCGACCATCCCATTCGCATCTGCATTGTAAGGAACCGTCCCTGAAATCCTACTAGCAACTATACAGAGGTAATCTTGAAACTCCTTACTTCTGAATTGTGAACCATCGTTTGTCATAATTTCCTCTGTTAGACCAAATAGTGCATATAAGATTTAGTACCACACGATGAAAAGAGAGAAAGTTACCTCACCACAATGGATGGCCTCCGGCCATTAACTCTAGGAATAATTGGTCATGAGAACATTCCGATTGCCAGTTGGGGAGCGCTTAAAAGGTTCCATTGTATCAGTTATCAACTTTACCCACGGACGCATGGAATACACAAAATTGGTTGTATCTGCTCTGAGATTGATTTCTCTGGTTTATTACAAATTGTAACATATTGAGCAGTTCCTGACTGCTTCTTCAGCAGAATAGTGTAATCCGGTCCACCAGTAATGTTCATTTATAGGCGCCTTGCTGTGAACCAGGATTTCTTTTATGTGTGCAATATATTAAGGTTGGCATTGAACGACAACGTATGACTTGTCCATCTCTGGACATTATACAGATGTCGATAATTGTCAGGTTATCACACAGGGTGTAGTATGAAGTGAGCCCCATTGGAAGTGATTATTTTTGTACGATTTTCTAGTTGACAATTATTTTGATCTCCCCAATATAGTCACCCTCATTTGGTTTGTTTACCTGAAGGCGCCAAAAAGCATTGGCTATCTGATTATTTATTCCTGGGGTGAATTGTATTTCGAAATCATAATTAAGGAGCCGAGCGTTAAAGCGATTTATTTGTTGGGATCTTTTACTTTTATCGCCCCAACTGAGCAAACTAGTAGGCGTATAATGATCAGTTCTCAAGGCAACTGAAAGATCAAATAAATTTCTCAATGTTCTATACACATGCAACGCTTTTTTCTCACAAATGGACTAATTATTTTCATTCACCGACAAGGATCGGGAATGAACCGTCACAATTTTCTTCTCTCCATTGTAGACCTGCGACAGCACGGTTCCTAAATCGAGGTCAGAAACGTTTTTTGACACATTAGCATGGAGATACTCATTGAAAATCGGTGTCGTTCGCACGGCAGACACCACAGGACTAATCAAGTCCAAAGACTCTTGTTGTTCCGGGCCCCATACAAACTTATCGTTTGACCTCATAAACCACGTAAGCGGTTCTGAGACTGTTACAAAATCCCTAATTGATGGAGCATAAACCAAAAATGCTTCAATTGATTGTAAGTTTGAGAGTGATGGCAATTCAGCATCGCTTGCAGGCTTTCAACTTTCAGGTGAATATCCTCGGGGCATATCATGTAGCCAAGGAACCCAATTTCACCAACCGAGAAACAGCAATCGTTTTTCTGCATTTAAGTGAAGATTTAAGCCATTCAGGCGCTGAGTCAGAGCAGAAATTATGTTGATGGACTTCTGATTTAGACCCGAAAAGGCAAATATCATTCATATGGGCAATACATTGTTATTGATATGTTAAATCCACTGTCATACACTTTTCCCAGTGAATGGGGGTGCTTCTTAGACCCTTGTACCGATATATACCATCTCGGGTTAGAAAGGCCGTCACGTACTTCGAGTCCTCCGTTAAAGCCGTGTGAAAATATGCACTGCGCAGCAAGGTTTGAAAGCATTCATACTGCAAACATTTTGACCAGCAATTCTTCCGTGGTAGTAAGTGAAAATGTTCTGCAATTATCTGTTTATTCAGCGTTCGCCGACCAGTTAGAATATTACCACTTTTATTTGACACCACAATGGGGGAGTACATCAATTCGGAACATTATATGGGTTCAATCAAACCCTCCTAAACCGTATTTTTAGTGCTCCGGAGAAAGCACTTTGTTTGGAAAGGGACCTGGTCGTGGCACAGATACAGCAAAAAAACAGCGTTTTGCTGAAGAACAAGGCAATCTTTTTCTCTTGGAGTGCGACCACTATCATTTTGAAAAAACTTTGGGAACGAGGATTTGTAGGTGGGAGTCTTGAATTGCTGAGATGCATATTCTGTTTGAACAGGGAGCTACTTTTTCATTGACTGTGGAAGTATTTCCCAAAAGTGGCTTATTGCGTAACAAGACACATACACGGCAACAACATTTTGAAACGAACGATCTAGGAAAATTCCAACAAAGACGAAGCCTAATATGGGAACAAGGTTGTTTAAATAACTACCCAAACCAAAGAAGGATTGCTGCAAGGGGAAGCAACAAATATTTTTCAAATAAAAGTTATATGGAACAATTGTTATTGATTATACTGAATCCAAATTCATTCTTAAGAGAACGATACCATTGTGACCAATTAAACAAGAAACACATGTGTCGGCTGAAGGCAGTTTAGGTTCGGATGATGTAGAATAACTTCCAGTATACTAAGTGTTACTGATCATATCGGAGGCTTTTGACAGATCGAATGATACGTCGGGGTTTTTGTGGTTAATCTGAGAAACAATACGCGTTCTACAAACTCGGGAGAAAATGGTCACAAAGTAATCGCAAACGCGGCGTGTGAAGGAATGTGCTGAGGAAAGCTCTGAATCCGCTCAGTGGTTCTTACCGCCACAACGGTAGCATAATATCCTTTGATGGAACGTCGGGGAAGAATGTGGGAGTTTGAGGTGCGCTTCCTCTTCCATTGATTCTTAATGATGGGACATTCAGTTATTATTGCGAACTAGAGTTTTCTTCCCGACAGTATCACACTACCACTACCACACCAGATTGCTGGCATCTTCAATTACCAGAGCTTCTCAGATGCTTGGTTCATAAATTCCGGTGAATAATTGTCAAGGCTGCAGGATTTCGTGAATCCGAGTTGAAAATGTTATTGTAGCCGAACAAGCGTGCTGTGCACACAATGAAATCGTTCACTAACTGGTCGGGAGTGTCGTAACTTGGAAATAGGTATACCTCACTATATATACGTTGTTTCTTATGCTTCTCCAAAACTTCGATAGTATCGTATAGGGATCGTTAACGCAAGTCGAGGGCTTTAAACAGACGTCTGCTTTCATTGTCAATGCATAAGGCAGCAATTCAACGCACAACTCATCAGAGATTTTTGTCGTAGGGTTCAATTCACGCAGCAGTGTGGTATAACCAATCAGTTGTGTCTTTCATGTGTTCCGCGGGTCATGGGAAGGCTTCAAAGAGAAATCGTTCCAAAACTAGTGAATAACATGCTGTATATCGATCATGCTGCAGGGTGAATGTCAACGTGGGTTACAACAGTGCCGGCTTATCCTATAAGGCAGGAACAACGATTTGAAATGTCATGCATTTTTTTATGGTTGTAGATTGGAAAGTCCGGACAGACATATTTGCAAAAAAAAATTACTTATATCGAATTGAGAGAACGTGGTAGTCATGTTGGGATTTGCATCCAGGTACACATTGTTGTCCAATCAGAGGAACTCTATTGGGTCAAACAAGGAACTCTGAACCATTCACACTTGATCATTCAGCGAGCATTCAGAAGCATAGTAAATCCATTGAATTCAACATGTAAGTCGAATAATTTGCAGACTTGGTCAGGAATTACCGGGAGTCCATCAGATGCACCCCAGTTAAATCATAATATAGTCCGTTAGATCGAGCCAACGAAACAGCCTGTTTGCGTTCAGGTGAATCTGAACATGAGATAGGGTTATTCCGTTAATGTTTAAGTACAAGTGTTTCAGTTTACTGTATCACCGATGCGTAAATATTACAAATCTATTCAACTTTTTACAGGAAGTTTCAAAGCGTATCATGCATATTTTAGGCCAAACCGTATTTCCAATGAAAACAAATGTAAACCATTTTTTTGGACAATTATGCTGTTTCCGGATTCGAATGGACAAGGTGAAAATTAGCCCAGGTAACCGGAAACAGGTGTCAGAAACGTCTTACGGAAACGCTAGATTTGTGTACAGAGGTTGTTTTCCTTGAAAACGTAAGACAACCTGATGATTGAACCCTTTCGACGATCAAAAATTAGCAGATAATGGACAATATTAGCGGATGCAGCGTTCGTCAGCTTAATGCATAAGACAGAAGAAAAAACAGCTCGTAAAATGTTAGCTTAGATGAGCACCTCACCTGTTCAACGTGCTTCGTTGGTGTGTTTTATGATGTGGTAATCGAAAGCACTTTATAGTAATGGCTCCTCTCACTGGGATCTTGATCATTGTCTTTTCAGAGAGTTCAGTTGTTTCCAACAAATATGCATCGAACTCCAACATAGTATCCACCTCCTTGGTTTGTATGACGTTTCCGAATTGCTTAGGAATGATATTATACGCAATCACAAAAGAACACGTAACGCATTCAGCTTTTCAGTTTATTCCCAAACTCAATAACATAATCAGAAATATTTCTTAGTCAGGCAGTTAGGTGCACTAATATGGGTTCAAAGCCCCACCAGCTCCTCTGCATTGTCCACCATTGACTTACCACTACTTCCTTCTATGAAACCTCGTGTGGGAAACACAGAGGTCGTTAAAGGGGTAAACAAAAAAGGCGAAATATTACTTCTCTCATAAGAATACCTGCCATTTCTGAGCATGCTCTGCAAGATCTACGTTGTGTAGGGCAAACTGATATATACTATTAAATTTTTGTGAGCAGAATTTGCAGTTCAAGTGAGATAGTTGTTTTTGGTCACCGAGAAGAGGCTTTTTCGCTAAACTGCATTTTTCATTCAACGTGTGTCGCTGGTATATTCTGAGATAGTTTTTTATAGAGATGGACAGGTACAAACGCTTCTAAGCACCTTTGACGGCAACTTTATTATTGTGTCACTTCTTATGCTCTATCATTAACTTTTTTAACGGTGATTCACTTTCTTTTATGGATTACATAATCACATAATCAGGAAGAATAAACCAATTAATTAGGGGTCTCCATTTGTTACAAAGAAGTTATAACGTTAGAAGGTGAAAACAAGCTTTGTAATATTGTTGTTTCTCTGTACCACTTAACATCTTTGAATGTATAGTTACCACGTCCTGTTAGTTCATTTTATAATAACTGTTCACCGGAAGAATTCATTATAAACGACCAGCGAAGAGCTCTTAAAATTATTTTTAGTAAAATGCGTCAGTAGAGCTTAGTTATTATCGATCGTTTAACACAAGTGTCTGGAATCAGATATCACATCTAAATGATTTGTTCTCTATGAAAACATTACTTCCGTTTCAAATAAGAAAACTGATGAAAGTTCTAAGACTGCAATTTCTTAGAAAATCATCCCCTTTTATGGTTTAAAAACTGTACTATCATATGTGAATTTTGAGCATTATTAAAGTTACTAGTTAATTCAATCGATAAGATTAAACCACTCCCTTAGGTTTATGTTTCCTCCCTGTTTCGAGCGCACTACGGTGCATATTTATTGTGGAATAGAACCCTCACTTTCAGCAAAATACGCAAGTTTGTATTAGGACCGAATTGTGCATAGGGGGAATTTTCAACTGCGGGAAATTAAAATAAGATTCAAATGATCAAACAGAGTTTTTCAACTGTCATACTGTTCTAAAGGCTCATATATCCGAAATTTGAGTATAACCAATCTGCGCCCAATTTCAAAGCATGCCCAATGAATGATCATTTACTCAGTATGCTCGTTTTGTTTGTTCACGACGTTTGCCTCATTCGAACCGTGCATGTGGTGTTGCTTTCAAAAAAGATCTGTTCGGGGAACAAACAATCAAACCAATAAAAATTGCACCATGCTCGCGGTTGTGTTTTGTGCAAATAATTGTTATTTGTCTTTTGAACAAACTGAAAAGTCTTTCTGAATAGACGGAGGAGGCATAGTGCTGTGTTTAGTTACGATCTAAAGTGGTAACTTGATATATATTTTTCTTTAGATCATTAGTTTATACTGATGTACTAATGTACTAAAGTTCCTTGGGAGAAGGGCCACATTTACGATAAGTAAAATGTTCTACATACAAATTGATTGTAATCCACGACAACCCCTATGACGATGCACTGTATATGTTTTTGAGGTTATCAATCGGTGATTCTCTAGTTTTAAACATGATTGCAAATTGGAATCATACATGATTTTAGTCGTGCACAGATTGAATTGAACCCTAGAGCAATTGCAGTTTTAGTTAACTCCACTTGTATGAGAAAAAAATAGCACTTTGTAAACACACCTGTTTCTCATGAAGTGAGAGAATAATTGACATCACTTGTGGAGTGAAAACATAAACAACCAGTTATCTTCAGCGGAGCTGTGTTTCCGTTGTGGGTTCAGGTGATGCTGACTGAAACAATCTTATGATTCGACAAACGTAAAACTTGCTTGCGAGTTATACATTACTATTTTAATGCCATTTTGTATTTTACAAAGTTTTGACATGATTAAAAACCTCACTGAGATCTCACGAATAAATAAACCCAGTGCTCTCGGTCACATATGGAGTATGAAAGGGTGTGACGAATGACGAAAGCACCACTCAGTTAGTTGTACAATTTTGAAATTTATAGTGTTTTTGCGATCTTCACGGATCGGAACATAAAATGTGCAATATTACTACGGTAGTAAATATCTTGATTTGTTTAGTAAATAATAATTTTGATCTGAAAGGAATAACACGTCGGGCTATTTATTTCATCTGCAAATGAGAGAAATTAGGCAATCACCCTTGTGAGACATTTAATGAAAAATTATATATTATACGCGTATATCACTGAGGTGAAATATATTGCACATAAGACAACGGTTTACATCAAAAATCTTGAAATATCCCACTGTTATTTTCAAAGGAATGCGTAAATGCCTCCACGACTCACGTCACGATCATCTCGTTGATAGCGGGCATATTGTGAACAAACGAAATGCTATCAAAATAACTCAAAGGTGTGTCCGGAATAAATACGATGGACACTGACCTCACTGCTTATTGCATTTTCCCTCTTGGACTACGCAAACGGAAGAGGCTGTTATAAATGTTACCTGAACTTCCCAATGGTTGTGCACAAAGAAGAGATTGGATTACTTTATTAGCCCCTAACACTTATCACTTTCTACATCCCGAATTGACAATTACATTCTTCATTCGCCTTTGACCTTTTATGATTGCCCTCCAGAGGAAATAATGTGTTGTTGTATGTTATGCAAATTATCTTTATCACCTTAACTCACCGAGCTCACTGAAATTTCATTCAGCACAACCTTCTATCCCTAGTTTGTCAGTTTTACCTCTAGCCGTACGCGTTTCGATTACTGCTAGTCTCTCTAGATTCGCTTTGTCTGCTCTCAGTTGCTCTGACCAAAACAAACAGGACAACACTCAGCCAAAAGCGAGTCTTTTGCGTTTCAACTGTGGTTTTCTGCAAGAGAAATATTCCTTTTATAGAGAATAGTGAAAGTTCAAGTGTTTTTCATCGCACTATTGAATTTTGATTCAAATAATCATTCGATGTGGTGACTCCATGCCCCACAAACGTGTTTATTCCGAATGGATAAAGTAGACCACGAAACTGAGCAAACGTTTACTGGACGCACTGGTATACTTTGCTCACAAATGAATTGTTTTCTTGCCTGACTCAAACTATGTTTAATACTTCTATTAAAACCCTACAGAAATAACTCTCGTTGAATTAGGCAAATGCGGGTCTCATTGTCTAACGTAGACTATTTGTCTGAAACGGCAAAACACTTCTGTTTGTACCTGACAGAATTAGATCTCTTCCGGTAATTTGTCACGGTTTGATGTATACTTCTATCTGAGGAAAAGAACACTGGAAAGTAATTTGATTACATTCGTATAAACAGATTGCAACTCGAGTATCTGAATAACAACCACCGTCAATATCCATCAGATCGGCTTTGTTCAGTCTGCTTGCTGAACAGTATTGGTCCATTACGGATTAGTCAACACAAAGTAGCTCGCCGTGTTCGAGACGAACAAATTCCACCCGGAGAGGGGGGTACGTGCAAAATGAACAAGCTTCACGATGTATGTGATGAGTTTCATTGAATGAAATGAAAATAAAGCCAAAAGCGAATAAAAGTGAGTGTACTTTCAAATTCATGCCTGAGTACGTACTTATACACAGAGGTTTAGCATTTATTTTTCACGATGCAATGCTTATAAGGTCTACAATTCAGCATTATGTGAGCAATGGAGGATTTGAATCACTTTTAAAGGTCAAATTCCTCGTGTACAAGTCAAATGAATCGTGAACCGAAAAGCAAAGAAACAGCATACAGCTGTTTCGAGCTGGCTGGGTCCCATCAACGGTGCAAATCCATTGGCCCAACTAGGGGTCGAACCCGGCATCTCATGGGCAGAACGCAAGCATGCTACCCACTCGGCCACCGAGCAGCTGACCAGACCGTTTTTATTTTCCATTTACGCGATATAGCACAAGCCCTCTTTGTGAGCTTGTCGCAGGCTATAGACTTCGCTCACCTCAGCACTAGCCTCCGGGTTTATGACTCGGTTGGAAAAAATCACAACCTGACTACTTATTTCATGCGAGTAATGAAGAACTTTATTCAATTTCAAAGGGAAAACCCCCAATTGGGTCGATGGATTCACAGTGCTGACGAGACCCAACTATGTAGGAACAGCTGTCCAACGTATCCTTGCTTTTCAGTTCACGCTTCATTTGCCATATACACGACAAATTTCCTGTTCGAAATTCAGGATTAGTTAGAGGTCTGAGAATACGTCTGTCATGTGGCTAAACAAGTCACAGAGTTGGAAATAGATTCAGAACAGTAATGCAACGTGGTTCATATTAGCTTGGGATATAGTGGCGTTGAATGAAAAACGAAATTAGCACCTTCCGGTTATAAATGGAAAATAATATCTTCTGAGGGATACCATTCTGTAACAGAATAGTATTAAAAAATCGGTCAGATAAGTATTTGGCAATCTGAGGGACTAGCGCAGCTCTATAAAAACAAAATCTTGCATTGAAAAAAGTTAAACGGGTGACAAAATTTGATGATCGTTAAACCATGAACCGTTCACAATATACTTAGTTAATATATCGAAGCCTGATATTGAAATTATGAGAATTTCAGTAACCTTGGTGGGATTCCAATCCACTCTTCAATCTATCAGACAACGTAACTTAGGTGTTCCTTTGGTGGATTCTGGTGTTTTTCAAGGAAAACCTGAAAAAGCAATCAGCTCACATGCTACCTGGTTTATTCCAAATGTCTGTGCAAGTGGTAGGGGTGAGTGAAATGAGAGGAGATTAGCAGTATTGGCGTGGACTAGCAGCTCAATTATTGTGCAAAGGCGTAAGCGACATGATTGTCTAGGTTTAATTCTCGCCACAACTACTGGAATTTTCCCAATCTCAATTAATGAAAAATTGGAAAAGGTTCTCTGATTCTTGCGATATGAATATTTCCTCAAAGTTACTCATGAAATCTTAG
Source organism: Echinostoma caproni (assembly GCA_900618425.1). NCBI lineage: Eukaryota > Metazoa > Platyhelminthes > Trematoda > Plagiorchiida > Echinostomatidae > Echinostoma > Echinostoma caproni. The sequence goes on along the minus strand of UZAN01040355.1, from coordinate 62,419 downwards.
GAAGTTCCTTTTAGTTGGGCCATTCTCAAAGAATAGATAGAATGCTTCTATGCTAGATTTTGTGAAAAAATTTGTTTTAATTACTTTGAATAGTCATACAGAGACAAAATTATAATTAGGAAGCGATTTTCCAAAGGATTATTCAATGCAAACACCTGCTGAGGGCTGAAAACTCCGGGATTGTCGTTTTCTTTTTCTGAGAAGCTTCCTCAGATATTCGCGTGCGTTCCACTGTCTCCATTATCTCGTCTTATCTGTATTGCGGTCGTCCTTACTGATCAGCCAATTGATCATACATCTCTAGTGTACGCACATTATGTTTTATGTGATTGAGGGTTTATGCGTGATATATTTGCATGCAGTTAGACTGCTCCCAATGATTCATGATTTCCTATTTCCATAACTGACTGGAAACGGGTAGCTGACTCATGGCACAATAACAACGCTCGGCTGTGGTTGAGGTGACAGGCAGTGTTCATATTCCGCCTCGCTCACTGGCAAAAGTCACTTATTTAAGAAGAAAAAATATTTAACCGTTCAGTGTTCTCGCAGCAGTCATTCATAGAACCTGTGATACTCTCAATTACTGATATATTTGAAGAAATGAATTACAGACTTTCGACAGTATTTTTTCAATAGTCTGTTTGTTGCTATTGATCATGAGTGATTTTATCACGTTTGGGGACAACTTTAAGGTAACTTTGAGATCCAATGCCTCCGACTTAAACCGAATGTTACTGCGAACATTTTTCACTTTGGGTTTAGATGTCAATCGACTTGTTACATCCCCACCGCATTGCTCAGGTTATCTACACAAAATACCTTATGTTTGTTGAATGCCCTCCGGAAGGCCTAATGTTATAGTACATCTCTTTCAAGAGTTTCCTCACTACATATTGATTTGGCTCATAAGAGATGAGTTTGCTGTTTTCCAATGCAACACGCGCTTTTTACTCCAGGTTTAGTTGTGCGTGCGGGGGCCGTTGTCGGTTCAAACTTCAACCTTTACTATATTTGTATATGAAATGATAATACGTTTACTCGGAGTGTACAACTTTCTGATAGGAAGGATCTTTGCAATGTCTATTTGATAATTCTGTTCTTTGCATGATGAGACTTCACTGGTAATCTCACCCTTTTCGGACCTCAGCAGTACTGCAGGTGAGGACCAAATGGTGTTTTGGGTTGTGTACACATATGTGATTGTCTGTCTGTCTGTTACGGCAAACAAATGTTGAAATCCGAAAACTGTCCCCAAAATGTTGATCACGTAAACGAAATACAGGATTGTTTTGGAGCTAAATTAATTTCAGATGTTATTCCAACTGAGGTAGAGAATAAACCAATCCCAGGAATCACGCACAAGTTTGTTTTCCACTCAATTGCATCGAAGAATAGCACTTCCTGATTGAGCTGTTTTCGGATGCAAAGCAGACCACCTATCCCTTTTGTACCTAATCGCTATCTTCAAATCTGAATGTAGATCATTTATATATATAGCGAAGTGTAGCAAGCATCCTCTGTATGCAATGGGACGGTTTGGGGCCATCTGTTATCATTAGGTTAATGAAATCAACCCACATTCACAATCAATATGGAAACAGGAATGCACGAAAGCAATAACGTTGCAACTTGAAACTGCAGACCGTATTTAAATTCTTTACCGTGAAACCTTGCGAGTTTTCATCCCTGAATGAATTATTATTTTAATCCCAAACATGATTTTGTCACATGCGAGCTTTCTAAAACGAGGTCGTGTTGATCACCCTGTCATGGCTGAGTGACCAGATCCATAAACCGTTTGATTTTTTTTGTTTACGCTTATTGAGGTAAAACGTTGTGGCTAATTTACCAGATACATTCAGTTAAAATCATTCTCATAAATGGAATGAAAATTGTGTAACCTCCGTTTGAACTCCGCAAAACGATCTGCCCAATTGGTCTGTACATTGGACATAATCATTTACTCATCTTTGTGTCTTGAAACATCATGATATAAACTGACATACAGCATCCAATGAATGAAATGACAATTGAATTTATAGTTTTCCTTCCTAGAAACCGTGCAATTATTTTTATGGCGATTGCAAGGGATTTGTGACAGATAGAATGATTAGTTGCAAACGGAGAAAGCTGTTGAGATTGTTGGAAGGGACATTTAGAGTGTCCGGGGGAGAGGTCGATTCCATTGAACTCCCAGAGGGAATAAAAGTTTAGACTTGATAAATGCACTACGGGTCCCTAAACGTAATGAACATTTATCTCAGATATTGAAAAGACCGCAAAAAGTAATGCTGTGTTGATCACTTTGCTTTAAATTTTGTGGTTTTTATTTAAAAACGAATTTTCAAGTGGTATTCTGCGAAAGTCATTTATTTGTGGTAGATGCGAGACAGCCATGGTTACGGTTAACTGAACGGTTTCATCACTTTTTACGGGTAACAATTTAAAATTCAGTCAAGCGAAAGCACTTCACTCTGTACATTGTTATTTGTTGTGCTACACAATCACAGAAACGAAAGAAGGTAATGAGGATTGACGTCTGTGACTGAATTTTGATCAAGTATAGTTCGTATCAGCCGATTCCTTCATTGACTTCACTTTACAAGGAGCAGATGGAAAGAGAATGGAATTTTCATCTATTGAATCACGGCAGAACAATCAACGGGATAGAAATGTGAAGATAGTGGGGCATGTCGTGTAATCCTGCTGTTTTTAATACCTCACATGTAAACACCTTGTAACTGTCATCATTGTTCCACTGGAAAAATATTCACAAAGTTTCTTTTATTTGAATAGCCACAACTTTAATAGATTCTTATCCGAATAAGAAAATTTGGCTACTGGTCGTGCTTCAAACAGGTGTTCATTAAAACGTCTGCAGATAAACAATACTGATGCTACAATCTGTGGGGAGTCTGAGAACACTAGATCTATTCAAGTGGTATGTGGTTGGACTCACAAAACATTTCATGAACATCCATATGCTTCAGCTATACAATAGGTGAATTTGCGGTACTTTTTCTCAATCAAGGTAGCTACAGTTGCATTATCAGTCGAACAACAGGCGAGCTTTCTAAAAATTGATCAAAGCGCGTCAGCGCAACTGCTTGGATCCCAAAAGAAGTGGTTTCAATATAGGTCATTATCTTGATTTAAACTCTTCAATAATTTACTAAACTTTCAGTTGATGCATAACTTGGTCATCGGACTAAATGTGATTCGCCATTCTTTTATCAAATCAGTGTTTTCCCGTTTACAGACGTCCGTCAAAATAAAGCCCCTTACATATTCATGTACAGTAAAAAATACAGGTATGTACCTTAACCGAATCGGCCGAATATAGGGCAGAATGTTGAGAACATCAGTAGCTTTGGTTTGATTGGAATCTACATACAAACTATTGCAGCTTTTGTGCACTGGAAACTTACCTAGCTGAGCTTCTGAGCACGATGATAGCTCCAATGTTTTGAACTTCACAGATTTTCTGGACATCTTTAATTTGACCCCCTGATCAAATCAAGTCTTGCAGCTTGAATGAGAGAAAGTACCTCACACAAAAGTGCAGAAATCATTCAAACATTCGGTGCATTAATACGGCCGAACAATACGAAACTTCTACGCTTTCAAAAGGAATAATTAAAGTGTAGGATACACAATAAGCTACACTCTTACATACAAAACAGAAATTTTCTATCAGAAAAAATTCTACAGCAAAATTTATACATCCAAATGTACATTGATCGAGTTTACTTTACAACATGACTTGATGTGAAAAAATCCAGTGAATACTTATTGTTATTACAGTAGAAACTAGTGTCAAACGGAGTTTGGGACATTTCCGAATCTCAAATATGAAGCTTGACTATAAGACTGCAGCTTTGGCAGTAGGACCAGAAAATGGATATTTTGTGACTTTCACCGATACCAGTTTTCCGTCATCCTCAAGTAGACCAAAATCACACCGGCACATCAAGTTTTGTTTCTAGATTTCCATGGAAGTTATGCTTTTCTAAAAGTGCTTGAACGAATGAAACAGAATAAGAAAACATTGTAGCAATAAACCTCGTGCACCATCAATCTTGCATGCTTTTGAGAAAAGCTATTCAAAAACCTGACAGCCTCTAAAGCCATCTGAGTGATCGTCACGAAGTGTCGACAGTTGTTATATATTTAACTTGATTAACAAAGCACTCGGTTAACACACAGGCGGTGCAATTCATCATTATCCATTTTGATTCATTGTTCACATTTGCAATGCATACAAGACAGGTACTGTTCAGAGTATCGTTTATTGTCTCATCGCAAAACTTAACAGAATTAATAAAATTGAGCTTATCTTCATTGCAGGAAAAAATAAGACCTTTCTGCAACGACTTATGTTAGAATAAATATGTAAATGAGAGCAAAGGAGGATTTAATCCAATTTCAACGGGGAAATTCGTTGTGTCTATGGCAAATGAAGTGAAGTTCCCTTTTGAAATATATAAGATTTGTCCACTTGTTTGTTTATTTTAATAACCATCGAATTTCAAATTTACTTCTCAGCTTTTGTCTGATGTGTGGATGATGAGCTGAGACTTTGCGTATTAGTTTTGCGATTTATACGATTAAAAGGCAGCTGAAAATTATGGGAAGAAAGGAGAATAAATACGTCAGTTGATTGATACGGATTTTGCGGATACCTTGAATTCCAATTAGCTATCTTACTAGCAGTTTGGCGTGATCATTTTTCCTCCATTTGTGAGGCTTTCACGCGAAGTGATTAGCACTGTAAACTGCGTGTTAGAACAGCACATGTCACGCAAACATATTTCCTACGAATAAACGTCATGAGATGCATGAATTCACGAGAAATTATACTGAAGATTTCTAAAATTGTTTTGAATGCTGTATGTTCAAAATGTCGAACATGTATGCTTATCAAAATGATACACAATTCGGTTACTCATTTGGAATGATTTGGAATCGCACAACGTTCTCAGATGGTGACTGTTCGGGATGTAGAAAAAGACTATTCCCCTAAAACATGGAATTTGTTTCACTCAGAAGATGGTATTTTGCAGTTGGTAATATTAGACGAATGGATGGATGGAAAATGGGTAAAAGCAAGCATGTAGGTATTTGTGCAGACCTCCTATCGTTTCGTGTATCCTGATCTGAGAGAAGAGAAGTTCACAATGTTTATCCTCTACCACAATATTGGCAGTAAGAAACCGAGACACACCGTAGAGAAGACAACAGTTTATTCTTCCTGGAAGGCTAATTGCTCATGCGTTATCATCAAACTGAACGGGCTAGCTTAAATAGGCTTGAAGTGATCGACTCACTGTGTGTGTATGTGCGTGAGTGCATGAATGTGTATCTGTAGTGTGGATCGGAGTCAATGGCGATAAATTCTTACGGTTCTTGCAAATCAGTGGGGCTCAAACAGCGTGAAGGCGTGTGGAAAGACGAAGAAGAAAAGTGAATTGCTGTTGCAGTGTGTGTGTGTGTGTGTGTGTGAAAAAGAATGCTCCACATTTGGCACATCAGTCCTGTTAGTATGGTGGATGCAATTAGGATTTGCGTATGGTATAATCAACATTGACAACCAACCTGCTTCCTTCCCTCTCTTCCCTCCTGTGCGGTATTCTTAACTCTGTCAAGAAAACCAAGAGAAAAAATGTCGGACTAAAACGCTATTGAAATGATCCAGTGGTTGACAAAAGTGCAATGACTTGATTTTTAAAACTTGATAGACCTTCCAAAATATTTCGAGATTAGTTTCTATGTCTTGATATCTGTTTTACCTATCGTTCATGATCATCAGAAACGTATCTATCCACAAATATGACATCCAGTATGAAGCACAATCAATTCCGTAAAGTCTACTTCTCTTATTGATCATGATTATATTCACAACATTATTAATAGTGCTAATCCAGCTACTTCCAGTTTTTAATAGTAAAATTTTAAAATGTGGCGGTGGTGATTGGAAAGTTTGAAGATTGTGAAAGTTTCCCACCAAATCATATCCCTGGTTGATAGTGCTGTGATGAGCGAGGACCGATACTCGCACCAAGCTCGCATAGACGGGTTGTGCCATATCCTGTAAATGGAAAATGAGAAACGGTTTGATCAGCTGCTCGGTGGCCAAGTGGATTGTATGCTTGCCTTCTATCCGTGCCGCGTTCGATCCCCATTGGGCTCGATGGATCCGCACTTTTGATGACACTCATCCAGTTAACGATTGCTGTCCAATGCTTCCCAGGTTTTCAGCTCACGCCTCATTTACACGAAGAATTCGTCATAAAAAATAATTTACATTTTGTTGTTGTCATACAACATGTTAAACATATTGAATCGCACAGCATAACAACGTAATGCGCTGTCGATTATTGTTTCTACGTTTGGGGCACAATGAATAGCTGTGTCCCTCATAAAGGACTGTGTTGTAGATATGCTTCAAAGGATGTGCTGCCTAATTGGAATTAAGCTATTTAATAAATCATCGGCTGGTTCCAATGTTCCGGAACAGCAATTTTATTTGCATTCGGGATGGGGGTAAATGGAACAGGTTTTCTGTTGTATAATGGCAATTTTTGAAATGATCTTCATAAATGACGTGGACAATGTACCAAATGATACGTTGACTGAATGATTATGCTCTCTGAGAGCATTTAATCACGGTACTGAACTATAAACCCCATAACATTGGAGATTCGTCACAGCTATTCCGGTGTTTGAAAACCGTGTATTTATTCTTGACATCCTGTCATAATTGTACCAGATCAGTGATCTTATCCAAAATGAATTTGTTTTTATTCGGATTGATCAGGTTATCTGATCCACTGGAAGTGATTTAGCATTGCTAACTGTATCTGGTCTTGAGTTATCTGTCGCTTTGATGACCTTTGAGACGTAATGAAGTAGTTATGGAGTGATTATTATGCGTCTTCAAACCGTGTTCACTAAACAGAGAGGTGATTGTAGTTTTGCCGAATTTTGTCCATGTCGATTGTGTATTTCGCTTAAACTGTAGAGAACGTAATAGGTAAGCAATTTATGGATAGGGTTATTTGATTTAAGGAACTTACACGGTCATTGCAAATCCTTGTGATTTTCGCTTAACCAAAGGCATGTTCTGAGCTCATCAATTGTCACGCCTTAATTCACGATGCAAAAGAATATCTCTTGGTGACTTTGTCCAATTCTCGATTTTGGCTGGACCCTATGCCTGACCTGTACTAAACCAGAGTGTGTCCTGAACGTATTTTATTACACCTTGAACCCAAATTCACTCTGTCAGCACTTCACGCATTTCATACTTATCGATTTGGTGAAAATCATAAATGCGAAAGCGTCGCACACCGAAATGATATCTGTTTCCATCGTTTGTAGAACGCGGAAAATAGATGAAACCATTCCGGACAGATGCTTAAAAATACTTGTTCACATTAGAACTTCTCAGACTTTATATGGTAAACAGACGGAAATCTTTTATTAGCTGAATACATGCTGTACTTTGAAAGTAAAACTGGCAAACAAACACAGTGCAGTGAGGCGTTAGAGAGTTAACTGAGGCATATACAAAGTCTAATGATTGGATGAGACTAAATGAAACTCATATGATGTGCGCGGGAACATTAAAGGCAGAGTGGTACCGAGAATATTTGTCTGTATTTTTGTCAACACTCATTGGATCAGATTCTCTGTCCGTTGTCAATTAATGCTCGCTGTCCGGCAAATATAACTAGCGATCGAATATGAGAACCGTTTTGCTCTGCTTTAAAGATATGAACGAAATAGAAGCATCTAAAAATACACTTTGGTAGAATACCACAGTGAAACACGAGACACTTCGGTCTTTTTCTTCTCAATATCCCCAAAGCCAAAGGTTTTATGGATTTGAAGTTTTTGTCCCTTGTTACTTCACTTTTTGGTTATTATGAACCTTCACACCACGTATCCCTGGAGTGATTGGCGTTATACAGTGTTCAGCAAAATTTGTTGAGACGGAAAATTAGACAACAATTAGCTTTCTTAATTATTACAAGTCCATTCCATTGGCTCCTACGGAACCTACCTCTGCGACACATTCGATCCGACTCCTATCCCTATGATTTTATCGTTCTTTATGTCTAGTCCTGTGAAACGTGTATACTCCACCTTCTTGGATTCCAATATGTCTCTAATTATCCTATTCAGACGATAAAAGTCCTCATTTGTGTTTTAATTAACAAATTGAAATTTCCCACAAGAAACGTCTTTGGCCAACCAGTTTTTCTGGAAAACATGTTTAGACATGTTTTAGGAGGAGGAGAAAAAAATAGTGGTGGCTTGTACTTGAATGAGGGAAGTTCGAGCAGAGTCTTTCTTTGATTCTCCTTGCGATACAAAACACTGCATTTCGCCTGGAGTAACCAAAGATTTTATGGGTGTTTTTTTATGGCTTACGTTAACAGCCATCTGCACGAGGCAATTGTTGGAATATGCAGAAATCATTTGTCGAATATTGAAATTAGTGATTTTTTAAACGAACTACGCCACATTTTCTGTCCAATTTTTCTAAATCCAGCTTCACATCAGTCCACAATAATGTATGCGTTTTCAATCAACGGTGCACAACGGTTGAACAAGCAATACTGCAAATGATTCCGTAAACTTTTTGGGCAAACCGGTAATTTTCCGCAGAATGTTCATTGCTGCTTTGTTCACTGCGATCTAGAGTTATAGTCTTCACAGAGGGCGTTTGCTGCTTAGAATTCTGCCATCGATGACGGCACCGTAAAAGACAGAATGTCAGCAATTAGCGGGTGGTATAATAGTTCTGACGTAGGACTTCAAGTCATAGTTTTGATCCTGTGGATAAGAGGACTACCTTTTCTGAAGTTAGAAACCGTCAACCGCGTCGCCTTCAGTCATTTTATTTATAAATTCCTTGTAACTGCGATGTAACACGTGGAAACTACCGTTTACGTTTAACCTATATCAAACAACCTCATACCTAAGTGTTTTTGACATTACTGTGAACTAGAACACAAAGCGTTTTCTGATTGATATTTTTCCCATGGATCTGTTTACGATTCCTTTACGCGATGATGTTTCTCGCAAACCAACAGCAGAAAATTCACAAAAACAATATAACCTGGTTCCGGGTCACACATCTCAGTGTCTTCTTTGAAGCATCAATTTCAACCTGTCTTAGATGTATGTTTTGTCTTGAGGTACCTTCCCGATAGTCCAAATTTTCACAAAGAACATGAGGATATTTTGAACGCAGTTCTTTCTATTTGGGCACAGAATGTGTATCTCCAGTCATTTTCTCTTCACTGTCTTCACACAGCCAACCTGAGAGATCCATAGTTGCCAAAGTTGAACAGCAAAAACGTATTACTAGCCTTCAATTAGGTAAAATCCACTTGAATGAAACAGATTATGAGTTATTTTCCTGGAAAATAATGAATTTTCCACGGAAATTTAGTCATTCGCGGCAGTTAAAAATGAATATGGTACTTGAATTAAAAGTTTCACAGTAACTAATGGTTTGTGTTAATTGTCCCTAGATTTCCCTAGCAGTTTATCCGAATGGTAAAATAATTACCGTGCTCAACTCCCATGCAAACAAATATAGTTTCATTAAATCATTCTCAACTAATGAAGATAGACGATTGATTGTAGGCGTTCACAAAACAATCAACGCGGTTTTCACTGAGAGAGTCAAACTTTGCATTATTATCCTCAACACAGAGATACAAACTATTCAAAAGGAACTCCAACACCTTTAATGTCGTCACATTTTGGAACGCAGAAAACTCTGATTTTTTTCTATTTTGGCAATTACAGAAGATCCGAACTTGAAGTAATTAAGGAAGCAAACATGAGATAATGGGACTGCATTGGTAAGCAATACGCTAGCCTGCACAATGCACCGATTGATTTTATTGGTCACAAATTACCAGGCGTTTGTCACATTTTCTCACAATGAGCGCAAATTTCAAGGCACCAAGATCATGCGAACTAATAAATTTGGAATTCAAACAGAACATTTGACTTCGAAATGCTTTATGGATATGGATTCAAAAAGGATGAAGATAAATGGGAACCAGTTCTCTGAAGTGTATAGTATCCAAATTTGGGGAAATAACACGACCGAAATACATTGAAAAGACATGACATGAGATAGATGAGAGATGTTAGAAGAAAGAGTTTGGCTTAATAAACGCATATGTTTGCTGTAGTCGGCAATAATGTTTGACAAATGGACTTTAAACAACGTGAAGTCTATTTGTTGCATTGTTTGACATATCTGGTTTATGACCAAAGTCAACGTCAGAATAATAGGTTAACTCAGAAAAATATTTGGAATAAATTCAAGCATTACATAACATTTCATGTTCAAACAGATCGATTTGCACATCATAGCAATGAGCAGTATCTTCCGAAAACATGCTTATCAGAGTAAAAGCTAATTCGAACCGACGCAGATTAAAAGAAAATAGTTAAGTTAATTTGCTAATGGATACCTCATCAAACTAATGCGGTAATCAATCGGGTTGTGAAGGCCTCACTGTGCTCATTTTCACTACTTGCAGTTGAATACGACAAGTAGATTACTAGCATTCTGTTTGCTCTATGTCAAAACAGATTAGCGCTTAGTATTTCATCTCGGTGTGGTTCACGGGTGCACAGTTGGCTCTTGTTGTTCTGTCGCTTGCATTATCCTTCTCTTACTACTCTTGTTTCGCACTCGAGGGTTGAGGGGAATTTTACTGCATTTCATTATAACTCTCCGTCTAACATCTAAGCCCAGTCTCGTTTGTCATCAGCTGGTGGATGGGAAACCACAGTGGAATGGTTTGAACAACAAACAATACTCCCATCAATATACTGTTCACTCTACGAGAAATCCTCCGTCTCATTCTCCAGGACTATCGAGCAGACGAATAAACGTTTTTCTAGCCTACTCCATAATCGGAATTCCATGTAAATCTAATCACGCTTCTGGTAGTATTGTACCACTTCTCTCATTACCCGTTCACCTTAAAATCTTCGTTCGTGTGCGTTTTCCAGACACGTGTTCACTAAAACTGTAACTGACGTTGATGCAAACAAAATTCTGTCGCGGAAGTATGCCTAGGCAACATGGTGTTGTTCGACAATCTCCAACAACGGATATGGGTGAAATAGATCAAAGGACAGTGTGAGGCAAAATCCGACAGAGTGTACAGAATAGTAGTATCAGGAAACGTTGCGCAAATCCTTCTCTGTCTGATTAGATCAACTTTCGTACTTTTTTTCAACTTCGTATATCGGAACTGATTAGTTAACGCCGTTTGATGAATGTGAAGACCTACAAGAAAACAAAAAATGTTTAAATTTATCTTGGAAATGGATCGCACTTTAACGGAAGCAGTGGATATTGATCAAAATGTCAGTATGTGTTTCTGATGGGGGATGATATCTGAGTTTATATTGATCGCTCTAGCTCTTTTGCTGAAGAATCAAATATATTAGAAGCAAATCAAGGTCCCAAACACTGTATATCTAATCCACAAACTACTTCCAACCAAATAACGTCTTTCTGTTGTACTGAGATTGTATATTCAATAATGAAACTTCCTCTAAGATCAGTCAGTGCGGTGATAAATGATCCCGCGGTCAACTGACTCCTTCTAGTCCGACAAATGAGCTCTTTTCAAGGCATTTCCGGCTGTCTGAGATCCGAGTATGTCTCGTTTCAAACTAACACCGGATACCATTTGTCATTCCGGAATGCATAGCCTTTTGGTTTTCTCGTAAAATCAATGCCCCGAAATGCAACCAACACAAATGGAGTTATTTAAATGCCTTCCACTGAACAGATATTCCACGAAAGTTTTGCAGGGACAAATTAAACCATCAAAATATATTTTCTCTCTTTTTGGAAAGCAAAACGTCACTCTGGTTTATTAAAAACAAACCCCTTTTGGAGCCGTTACCAAAAATGGTTCCGTTTTGCATATGCTTTTGCAATGCTGTTTATTTAATTTATATCTCATTCATATGAAGTTCCTAAATGACTAGCGCATTCTCAAATAAGAACCCATTTTCCTTCCCGCGAAGGCACAAGAAACTTGGTGATTCCTCCGACTTACCGGTTCTGTCACTTTCGGGGTTGGTAAACAAACAGAAATAACAAACCTTTTCCTTGTCATTGGATTCCAACGCTCATTCCAAAATGCAGTGATAGCACGTTGGACTGAAGTGAACATCAAGTTGGCATGTGGATTGTACCAATTTTCGATTGATATTGTTGGCATTTTTATCCATAGCTAGATTGTTGCTTGGTCAGGTCGTTTTGATTCTTATGTTTCAATTTATTTGTCAAAGAACAGTTCGGCAGTCAAAACAACCATTTTTAATCGATTGCTCTGAAAAATGGTTTTTGGGGATTATTTGGGGCATTTTATATGGTTTGAAACGTGTCATCCTGTGTACGACGAGGTCCTCCTCTATCATAATCACCATCTTGTTTAGTTTGCTTAGGCATCGCATAAAATGTAAGTCACACTGAGCGATTTATGGTTAGAATAAGGGGTTGATTGTTCATTGAAGGAAACAGGCGCGCATTGATAGCACCATAGGTATGTGATATGCAACGAGGAAAGTTCGATCACCTTTAATTGGATGTGTATTGTGTGGCTAGAAAAGGTGGGAAACCAGCTCGGTTTGCATTACCGCGAATGTTATGTTTCAGTACACTGTTTGATGGTCATCTCCCAATTTTACAGATGCATTTAGTCTAGTGTATGAATATATATTTGCAGTTAATCAAACACTGTTTTTACATGGGATGTTATGTTACAGTTTGGTGAAAATGGACGACTAGACAATGGGCCACTTCAGAAGAACAGCCACTCCCACTCGGATACCTAGCATCGTAAATTATAAGAAATGAGAAGAAGTGCTTCGTTGATGCTTTCAAACGGATTTAAACACAAAACGTATGCATATATTTTATTCATTTCAAGTCTTTTAATTTAATTTGGATCCATCCGATTACGTGCATCTTTTTGGTGTGATGGGTTATTTTTTCCTAATGTATTCGTGATTGACGTCTTCGTTTTCTGCTGACAATCCCGTGTGCCCATCATAATTGGAAAGCACCTGACTGATACATAAGGATCGGTGTTAACCAGAATACTCTACGTCCGTTTATAAGAAAAGGTACAACCAAAATGTTAAAGAACTATTATCATGTGTTTATCAACTAGGAAGTGAGGTTGCGTGCATAAACGTGGAGTTTTGCTGCCCCAAAATTGGTGAGTGAGAAAACGTTGAGTAGATCCATCTACATCCATTCCCCTTGAAACTGAAACAATATTTCTTTGTGTTTTAACACTATGTAGATGAGGGCTATGCAGCGAAAACAGAAACGTATCCTTCAATCAATCAATCAATTGTTGAGACCAAATGATGACGTTAGAATTGGAGTTAAATTCTTCAAAACCGTCCTATTGGTTTTTGAACAGAACTGACTGAAATATGATTGTATGACAGTCAAGGTGAACCATTGGCAGACCACCTAAAAGAATTGCTACGAATTCTGACTTCAAACCAATCAGACAATCGCGCGAGGAGCGCACAAACACACTGCTATATATCTACCTGGTTGTGACAGTGGTCGTCATCAGCTTCATTGGATATGGAGGTGAACTGGGCAGCTTGGACGATTGATACCGTTCAAAGGGTGTGTGATTCACTGAAATGTACCGTGGCTCCAAAGGTTTCCACACATACACACACACACCGACGCGCTGCCCTACTGGTCAGATTATGGCTAGGGCTTTAAGGAAATTTACTTGCTTTGATTTGGGACATTTGAATGATCCGTCCACCAGCAAATTATGGATCATTTCATAGTTAATAAGACCATTGTACCGTGATTGGTTTGGCAAACATTCTGAACTTAACGGCTTTTAGAATATTAGTATATATATATATATATATGCACAATATTCACAAATAACTTACATTGTGTAAAACGTGTTATTGTTATCAAAGAAGCCATGAGATGAAATGTATTGGGTAATAACTGGCTGCCATCACTTATGAAATTGAAAAAAGTATCGTATTTATAATGAACTTGTGTTCATCAGGCCTCTCAATTGCTACCAACCAACATTTCGTAACATCACAACTTTCTTTCTTTTTTCTTTTCATTTTTACTTACTTTTTCTTGAATATGCAATGATACATTTTTCAGGAAGGTGGAAGCGGCCAATCAAAGGGCTGCCATACAACACACAGATGAGGAACGTCAGGCGGTGGTGGTGGGATTCAAACACCTGTCCTCTAAGGTGATAATTTGGCGACGTTACCATCGGGCTACCACCGGCAGCGAAGTTTGTTTTGGCATAACGAGCACAGCCTGGCGTTTCTGTTCCGTCTCTCTTTCACTCTCACCAGATTAATTTCTGGAAACAAATGTTTACAACCGTTATTATTAACAAAACTTCCCATCAACCAGTAAATGAATCCGGTCGTTCTAATAAAATTCACGCGAACCTCTCAAATGTGGAGATCAACAGCAATCCACCGTGAAACAAGTAAACGCAGATGTGAATTAAAACACATCATGGAAATGTTAACGTATTGGCACGCCACTATAAATCGCAGATTAATAACGCGATTCTAGAGAAGCCATTTTCTCCGAAAACTTGAAAGCCAAACAATGATGTGCGCTCACCACTGGTTGAATGCGTCTCCAAAATAATGCAACTACCCCTGGTAAACAGTGTTATTGAGACAGTGGCTAAAATGTATACAGGTTACTGGTTTGATAACAGAACATGGAGGGCTTTACCGGGATATTTCATCCAATAACCCTTGAATGTATGCACTATATGAGAGGAGCGTTTTATTTCCACGTAACCAGGTTGGAGCCTTTGTAAGGAACCGTCGTTCAGAGGATTCTTCACACAAATAAAACAAAGTTATTTAGTGGTTCTGATCATCATGTACCTAATCAGAAAATCAATCACTATTTCTTAACTACTTCGTTTGAAGACCGGTGAATAACTTAGTGAGTGATAAATCATTGCGAACATTTTAAAAAGCATAAATATGAGACCAATTAAGAATATGACTCTTCAAGATACACTCGTTTGTTCGGCGCTTTTTAGTTTAAAATTGAATTTAGAATTGAAATTCGGACTGAGAGTGAGCTGTAACAAATATGACGCATTTGTGTAAACCGGTAATCGGTGTTCCCGCAGGCGTTTACGTGAACATTAACTACGTAAAAGGCCTCCATTTCTGTGCATGCAGAAATGCTACGCAAATTTCGTAAATCGTTTATAAACTTAGTTTATCTGATTGCAGTACGAAAATAATCCACTCAATCCAAGAATCAGCTGACAGACAATGCAGAAAGAAGTGTTCTCAAAGAATTTTATTTGGTTATATCCCATCATATAACCATATATGTTGCGATCGTTCTACAAGTAGATGACTGGTCGATTGCAGCTCAGTTTATATCGATGCTAGAGATGAGTAAGTAGAGGGGGGGAATGTGACAAGACCATAGTGGTGGTCAATGCTGTAGAGTCGTGGAATAGATGAGAGAAAAAGGTTAAACGAAGTAATGGTAGGGAGATGAGCTGAATAAAATGCTGATGAAAGCTGTTACCTAAGACGAGGCAATGGGATGAAGTTACGCAGGATGTACTAGAAAGTACGTCATTGAGAAGGGACGCTGGAGGAAAAAATTGTTAATCGGTAAAATGGTGGTAAATGTTTATAAAAGGCAAAGCATCAACCCCCTCCGCCTCTTCACCACCCTCCAACCCATCATCAAGGTTCATCTACCACAATCTTACCAATCAATTATTTGATTTGCACTGCCTCTTCCCGATTACATTCCTTACCATGTCTTACACGCAGTTACTGGTGTATCCTATTCAAATTCACCTCGTTGCAATCGGAAAATCATATATCTGTAGAACGATCGCCTTATGTACGTAACCACCTGGTGTGATAAATCTAAAAGAAATCTCTCGGCGAAAACCATTTTTAATTATTTTATTGGTAAACTGTATGGCTATTAGTCCGTGCGAGATTATAGTGTTGTCTCATTGCAGTTTACAATCTTACGGAATTTGCTAAGTCTTTTTGGACTTTAATTTGTTAGTGTTTGCTGGTAACTTTCTGTTCACGACTAAGCAACCGCTCAGCTCATCGAAGGGCATTCCTCCTGAAAATGTTTTGATGTGAATCAATTTAATTGAAACCATTGGAATTATTGCCGTCACTTGAGCAACTTTAGGAGCCTAAGCATATCACTTTTCGACTATATCAAGCTGAGTTATTTGTATGCGATGGAAATGAAAATCCAAGCTTGCTACCGTAAAACTAGGAGTTATTTGTTCAGGTTCTTTCTGGTTATCTCAGCCAACACGCTGAGACCACTGAGTTGGAACATTAAGATTTCGGGGTGGAATCACCCCCAAGGAGATCACAAGATGTGCTGCTGTTCAGTCCTCGGCCAATCGAATCAAGTATGAGTTCATGGATAGTAATCGTTGGTCACTCGCGTTGTTTAAGTCGTCAATATTGACGCTTTTGATTCTGTACATCTCTAGGTACAGTCGTCATGCGTGCCAGTCCCTCCCCCCCCCGGGGCCATCTTTGAGAGCGTTCCACGTGGTGGAATGACAATTCTACCTAATTGTCAAGAGACTGTCTCTGCACCACTCTACTATCTAATTTACTCAACTGGACCCCCGGGAGACTGAAAAGCAACCATAAACCACACGATAAATTCAGACTGTTTAACTGACTTGACGCACGGGAACACGATGAATGATCTAATGAACCTTATCACTCACTGAAACAATTTAGTACTGGAAAAATGACACAAAACGAGGATTCTTGTCAGAAATAAAATATTAAACACACGAATTGTTCCAATTTTCGAAACGCAAAAAGATTAGAAAATTGCAAGTGACGGACTCTGAAACGGTAGCAGTGGTACGAAATTTGCTTCAAATCATTGAGAACCGGAAACGATTTTTGCAATGATGATTTATGTGAGAATACAACAGCATCAATTCGATAGCCATCATGGGTTTGCAATAGTTTCTTCGATAATTAATGAGGTAAAAGTACACTTGTTTATGTTGCAAAATAAAACCTTGAAAATAATTTCAATTTCTTTTGAGGTCTCGATGAGACTGTACGTTTGCAATGCAATCAATTTACTTAACTACCAGTTCGGGAAGTATTCATTGTGAAAAATGTACTTGAACTTGCGTTTTTTATTATTCTTTCCCTATGTTTACAGTCGAGGAGCGCTTCGAACTGTGAACGCAAAAATACAGGTGTTTATCGAACTCTTGCGACATAACTCTCGATCCAGAAATATATTTTAGTTTGTCTTTTAAAATATTTCACATCTCAATATATATTGATTGTGCACACGTCTCAGGATTTTCTGGATTAGTAGGTTAACAACATGAATTCATTCACTTAATACCTAACAGCTGACGTGTGAATGTAATTGGAAACTTTCCCCGTGTATTGAACACAGAGATAAACCAAATACCTCTAGCCTGTTAGTTACAGTTTAGGGCGGCACATACTGGCACATTCTGACAAGTTGACGGACTATATGCGAAAAGGACCTATCTAACTGTCCAACAATGGAGCGGAGCACAGACAATAATGGCGAAGGAAGTTGTAATAATTATGTCATGCCCCCCACTCAATTTTTTAAATGTATTGTTACTTTTTCTATTGATTTTTTTGCTATAACTAATACGAGACAAACCCCGCGTATAAATCTGGAAACCATGGATGTATACGGCATTCAATCAAAAGAATTATCGCTATAAATGAATAGTTTTCTTGGGAATGTTGATTCTGCGCTGGGGTGATCCCATAATAATTCCCACCAATGAGGCTTAGTATGTTAGGCATTGGGCGAAAGCTTTTTGATTAAAGCCATGATCCGGTACAATTTCGACCAGTGCCCATGTATTTTCGTAGGTGAGTACCAGGTCGCTCCAGGAGTATGGAGATTTTAAATATTCCATAAATCAATGGTTTTGTTATTATTTTACCAACTTACATGTATCAAAGCTCAAAGCTCCTCAACATTCCAGACTCCACTGGATGTTCTTCGAGAGTTCATTTCTTCCCCTGTTTGTGTGCAGAGGTTCGCAACAATCCCACTCGTATTCACCTTTAAAAATACAAACGATTTGGGTTTTGGGTCGTATAAAGTAACAATGGTTCTGGCACGAAGTCATTGCAGAACATTATCAAAAGCATCAGAATGGTTCCGAGAACTAATTTCAATAGCTTTACATTCAAAACCCAACGAAGAAAACAAGTTGTGAAGTCCTTACGCCCCTCGTGCCCCCCCCCACCCCCCGCATGCCCACCCAGCCCTCACTAATTTCGGTCGTTTATTCCACCCTCCGTCAGATATGGACTAGATACCATACCGGAAACAGCAAATACCATCTGGTTTCTGACCAAATCAGTGAAGAACGTGTCACCTCGGCTGTTGATGAAATATTTCCGAACAAAGTTATCGTGTCAGCGAGTCGATGGGAAAAAATAATTTGTGCTCTTTTTGCCCAGGTGTTGAATGAGCGACAGTAGTCAAGCGGTAGAGATTATCAAATTATCGCAATGGGAGGACGTATGTTCTAACCACCCCGCCCACCTTGTCTGACTTTACACACTTTCCGCGCATTGTATGGCAGTCCTTTGATTGGCCGTTCTCGCATTCCCGAAGTTACATGGACAAATACATAAAATAAAATCAATAATGAACCAAATATCTGTAATTGATTGAAATATCATTTTGACCGCAACGAAAAATTTTCATGTTTTTGTGTTCTTACCAGCTTTAAGCCGCCTGATGAAATTTTTAAACATAATGGACAGGTGCTTCTTTCTTGCAAGCAATTGCTCGGCGAGATCTGTTTACCGATTTTGTACAGATTCAAAGTACTTTGAACATTAGACTGATTTATAATGCGAAAATGCATTCAAGGTGTACTCAGATGAGTGAATGTTGTGTTCACCAGGAGATATATATGCTATTCAATCTTCATGCCAATGACGATGCGAGAGTAATTTAATATTACATATTGCATTGTCGTGAGCTACATCACGAAGCCAGTAGAATGATTCCTTTAATGGATCTGGCATATAGACGACTTGGATA
This sequence comes from Echinostoma caproni, assembly GCA_900618425.1. Taxonomy (NCBI): domain Eukaryota; kingdom Metazoa; phylum Platyhelminthes; class Trematoda; order Plagiorchiida; family Echinostomatidae; genus Echinostoma; species Echinostoma caproni. Next base: position 43,215 of record UZAN01040355.1, on the reverse strand, counting down.
GACAGCACGACAGATTTGCGTTGCACAGTTAGTATCTGAATGTTTTTTGCTATATCACCTCAGATACTTACTAAAGAGTTTATAACAATAATGATCAGCATACACTGTTAAAAGTAAATGAGTAACCGATGAGATCGATCTTCTTATCAACACATTTTCGTCCAATGGCTACCCCAAAGACGTCACTGTACTGTACACGAACCAAAATAAATGGCAATCTCCGTCCCGGAATGTAAGGTTTTCTTGTAGCTGGCGTTCAATGACAATAATATTTTCTTTCATTCTTTTTCATTTTACTTCCTTTCATTAAATATACAAAGACAGTTTTCAAGAAGGGGGAAGCAGCCAATCAAAGGGCTGTCATTCAACACAACGGGGAAAGTCAGGCGGTGGTGGTGGGACTCGAACATACATCCCCGGGGTGATAATTTGATACTTTTACCACTTTTACCACCCCTCACACATATATATGTATATATATGGTCGAACTGTTTGCGCTCGACCTCAAATCGGCAATCGAACAGTCATGCCATGCCGCCGACCCTGTCCTACTTCACATATATCGATAACCTCCCGTCCCACCAGTCAAACGGCAGTTACCAGTCTATAGGCCACGTCACACCTATACACGTTCACGTTCATATACTAAACGACAACTTCTGCTGAGAGTGACTGAACATGCCTCACGGGGGTGGATAATTGTGTCAACTAAGAGGAATCAGGCCAAAGGTCACCGATCAGATAGCAACCAGCCCCTTGAATCACGAATCATGTGCTTGAAACAAATCAGGGGTTCGAGCGAACTACTGCAGTTTTCGTGATCCCATCCAACAACAGCTCAGGTTTTCCTACAGTTTACTGAGGCAATCAAGATTCAAAGACGGAAGCACATTCTGTGCGTAATCAAAAGGAGTTTTTGTTATCTTTTCTCTGCCTTAGTAAATACCATGACAGGTTTATCTCGATTGTGAAAGGTTCAATAGCCTCGGAGGGATTCGAACCCACGCATGGACGCCGCCTACGCTTTGCACGCGCACGCTTCACCGGCTGAACTACGAGGTCACGCTGATAGCACTGATCTTTTCCCATTCGAATTACCCGTCCAACTTACAAAGATGTATGACATCTACCAGTTAGCATGTGAGCTGACTGCCCCGATCGGTTTTCCTTAGAATTCATCAAAATCCACCGAATGAGCTCCTAAAGCAAGAATAATTAAGATGAGTGCTATCGAGGTGGCCCCGTAGCTTAGCTTGTAGCTCCTGCACTGTACAAAATCGCAGGCTGCGTCCATGCGTGGGTTCGAATCCCACAGAGGCTACTGAACTTTTCACAATCGACATCAAAATTTCAAATCTGCCAAACAACAATCTGAACCATGACAGTTGTAAACTTGGTACCGGTAATTTTGATCTACTAACTGTGTTTATGAATGTGATATAACATGTATGTATAACATGTATGTATTTGAAGGAATACAGCGAAACACATCCGGATACAAATTGTGCAACTTAAGCCTACTGTATTATTTATTATTCAGGTGAAATTTGATTGACGAGAAGTAGTACGGATACCATAATCCGGAACAAAGTGAATGCCCAAAAATTGATGACTCTCATTTGCAAGTGATGCACACGTTTAGAATTCAAGCTCAGTCCTGAAGTGAGCGAGTATAAACTGTTGTATAAATTTACAATTATTCAATTATTCATAGATGAACGATGAATGATGGAACACTCATGACCCTGGAAAGGAATACCTGTTTGGGAGAAGAGCTTGAAACAATATCAGTGCAACTTAAAACGGATAAGTCTGACACTAATCCCTTGATTACGGTCACCTGAAAAATGATTCATTGGGTCAAGCAATACTAAAACGACCTAAACGCGACTTTTCATTATCAAACTTAGTTCGTGAAATCACCTTCTATCTCCCAATTTAGGCTGTGATAAGAAACTCTAAAATCTTTGAATGACCAGCTGAGGTCAAAACAGTCTTAGGGTTTTATCCTGTCCTTTTATATGCATCCTCTGCTAAGGTGATTTATTGAAGCAGAATTATGAAAAATATGCGAAACCGCTTCATGAGTAATTTAAATCTACACACTATAGTACACCATTGGAACATTGCCTAAACTTACGGTTTACTAAACGGATTCTACAGTCTTAGACAACAATGCAGAGGGCCATGAAATTTATTGGTTAACTCAGGTGACTGCGAAATGTATTGAAAAGCCATTCGCGATTCGGATTCTTATCAAACGTGAACTGACCGTTCTCATATTTTGAATCTCAGATGTAATCTTTGTTTCAGTAAAACACACTGATGGATTCACAGTATTTGCGGCGGATTATGTTTAGTTGAGTGGGAGGAGGCTCTAGGTCTCAATGTGCACTTTAAGTTCTTGCTGGTTTCTAGTTCCCTTTGACATTTTCATGAGAGTAAAAAGGAGCATCATGATCAACGGATGTGCTGAATTCAACTATTTCATGGTAATCTCAGCGGTTGTGTACATACATTCAGACCTCGATTTATTAAAAGGTTTAAACGGGTCGAAGCTAGCTGCCAGTTCAATTGCCTGACATGTGCATAGAATATATCAAATCTAGAGAGGAGATCATGTCTTGATCTACCAGAAGAGCAGTTGTTCACTACGCTTCGCTGAGGTAGCTGCCAGTTAACGTTACAGGCCTGAATTCGCGCTACCGTGGTACATGTAACTGCTCTTCTCTTTCTCCATCCCCACCCTGCCGCGATTACGCTCCGGTTCGAATTGGTGAACTGTGGCCATCGTATCGACTGATTTTTCTTCCCCGTGTGTGTTCACTTGTCCCCAAACCTGTCAGTCTTTTAACCAAACGTGATCTGAATGTATACGCTCCACTGATGAGGTTACCACGAAATAGATGAATTCAACAAATCCTCTAATCATGATGTTTCTAATTAATTACATTATTGAACCTTAATCTTCAGGGCGAATGAGCCACACATTGCATGTTTCAGTTCACACCAGACGACCTCTTGTACGCGTTCTTCAGACACCCTGCAACAGACCTGAGTTCACGCATACGGGTACCATGGAATTAGTTTTATCACATAAGAGAAAAAAATTATAAACAGTCTGTCTTGATTGTGCCTAATTGCTTCTGTTGGCAGTTTTGGATTAGTAACTGAACCTGGTTCCATACAGATTAGCAGGCATTTGTTAGTGAGCTAAACCAAACACCAAATTGTCGGATGACGCAATCTGAATTGATTTGCGAAATTAACACCAACAGTAGTTCGTTTGGTGTTCAATAATGGCTTTGCACAGAATGACCGCAGTTGCAATGCAGTTTTAGTTACACTTTTACGTACACTGGCATGCGAAAATTACAGCTCATTCACTAGGGGTGTCCTCGGCATTGTTTAGTTACAGCTTTTCTTAGCTGCGGCCAAATGTAGTTATCATCGTGATTCGATGTTCTTTCTTCCTCCGCGTTGGTGCTGACTGACGAACTTCGCTTCACATGAATTACACAAGTCAGGGACGAAGAGGCCGGATTTTACGCCACTCTCTAATAAGACACCACTATGCTTCACTTAGATACAGAAAACCGTTCATTTCATTCGATTTGTTTATGAAGACACTACAAAACCTTAATTCCATGACATGCACTCCTCAAGTTTTACCTTCGAAGATCAACTTTCATAGTTCTGGGAATTTTGGAATTTTCACCCTTTTCATGATCAGAAGGTTGAAACCAGCCATGGGTTGCCACACGATATCCCAGTTAATTTAGGGCATGAAATTTTCATTTATCAAAATAATTAATTTACACCGTATGAGAAAATTCACTTTCTATTTAGCATAATTAGATCGGCCATATAAACACATTCATTATTGGATCAAACAATCTTCCTTGTTCCTCTGTATCAAACTATTTTTGTGGGATTTTTAGCTATAACTTTTGAACCGCTCACTGCACTCAAGGTCGCGCTATTAAAAATGATGATGATGATCGAGAATTAGGAATACTGCCATGGGAGATAAAGTTTAGAATAAATGCTCCCTATACCACGATCATCCAAATGCAATTGTGATATTTGAAACTGTAGAATATTCTTTCCTCATGAAGATTCATATAAATAGAAATAGGCATGAAACTTGAGTGGATCTGTTTATCAATCACGCAATTGGACTTGCCGGTTCACTTACATTTCTAAAGGTGCATTTGACTTTGGGTGAGCTTTAACAATATCGTTCATCCCTGGTAATCTATGAGCACGTAATTAGGAGGAGCATCTCTAGTTCAACTAAGAGTTTGGCAGAGGTCACATCTGCAGTTCCGTTAGGTTATGCACAATCGCTGTTTGCTGACTTTTCATTGCGCGTGTTCAATCAAACGGATAGAATGACCTCTCAACTAATAAACGCTTGGTTTGGGCTTCCGCTAATGCATTTCACCGGAGTATTACATTGTTCGCGATAAGAATATCGCCTAGCATCGTGAAAATCCCAAGTTTATTTGTGACCTAGTTGTGGTCGACGTCCGGAAATAACTAAATCAAAAGGAAGTCAGGTTAACTGGCAGTTCACATCGAGAGCAAGTGTAAATACATATCCAAACGGAAACCGGTTGAATTTTCAATTTCAAATGACTTAAGCACTTAAACTTCAAGAATAAGCATAGAGTAGGAAACAAAAATAAAAACTTTACGTGACTTGATACCTACCAATCATCTATTGTCAATCCCTTTGACAGGAATTACAGACTATACGATCCGAAAAAAAGTGGTGATTCGTTCAGTCTAGTTTATGACAAAAAGAGTAGTCAAATGTGTATCAGTTGCTGAATGGGACCCATCTGAGAGGTTTTGCAAACAATATTAGCTATGAAAAATCAATCGGCACTGGAAGTTTGAATGACGTTAGGTGTGCGTGACCTGCGCGGTTATCACGATCTATGCACAATAGTAATTAGCGATCGCAGGTATTTGGTTGAGGTGGGGACAAAAAGTAGCCGAAATAACGAGAGACGAACTAGCAGTTTATTTAGTATAAAATAGTACACATTGGACTGGTTTAGACTTAGACGTCTATGGTAAATCCCACTTGATTGTTTGCGGGGTTAAGCTGTCATACTTCGATCAGTGCAATTTTGAGGGTACCACAATTGCGTAATCAAAGGAAGCAATACACTGAATGGAACAAGCGTTTTAACTTCAAGGTTTTACAGAAGTTTTATCCAAAACAAGCGTTTACTCTATCTTTAATACCGAAATTCAGAGCTTGTTTCTCGGTTAGCAATTCTCCTCTGGCTCGGGATTTTCGCAATATACCCTAAAACTCAGTTGGGCTATGATTTCAAATGAACAATTGATAATGGCTATGATTAGAACCGCAGAGTAGATGCGTCTAGGTAAATAAGACGTTTATTGAACGCAACACGGTGTAACATCTTCCGAAGGTATCCCTCATATTGAGAGATGAAACGAAGAACCGGGTTCTTTAATTTCTTATTATTATCAGAGAAAGTTGAATGAACGGTCTAAACAGAAAAGCAAACTGGGATTTCCTTTATTCTTTCAGAAGTTCACTAGTAATACCCGTAAAGATTACAGATAAAATGCGGGTTTAGCTCTTTAATCATTCAGACGCGGCCTGAGTGGATTGCTTAAACATTATCCACCTAGCAACATTAGTGCCCATCACCCACACTGGTTAGGCCAATGTGGTTCCGAATGAATCCCAAATGCAATTCTCGCCCATTTGGTCCACACTGTGTAAACCCGGGTAATGTGTTTGATATAATTTATCAGGTTTCCCAGAATGGGTGCAAATGTGTTAGAGAGCACGTGTTAGCCGCGGTTGAATCTATTTCCATTATAAAGTCGACCGGCTCACTCTGTGATCATATCGTTGTGCCATCCCAGCTCGTTGACTCCCTTTGGTTGCGAGGCCACCCATCCCCGTGTAAACAGACAGACACACACATTCTTATAATAACATGGACACCTCGGAAATGGGTTTTACGACCAAGGAATAGAATTTCAAAACTAGGTAGGTAGCATCGAGCGGAAACGTAATACCTACAGACAAGCACACACCCAGCAATCAGTGGTCCGTTCTGCACGGATGAGCTACCGACCGGGATATCTAATTGAAACGATAAAAATTAGATTGTTTATCGAGTGGTTTAACTGCGTTTTTTTCGACCAGCATGATTCAGCTTATACTCGTGTGTGTTTAAATGCTCCGCGTCAAAATTCGTGCATAGAGTTAGTAGTCTATGTAATTCAGTTTCGTTTAACCAGCATTTTCTTCAATTTAACTCAATAGAGAAAATCTATTTGTATTTCACACGTGATTTTTTAAAGGATGTGCATAATACCACACTTTCAGTTATCAAAAAGTAGTATTATTTTTCAAGGTCACATGTAAGCATGACTCAGATGCGAACAAAAAAGAAACAACGTAATCATGAAAACTGCCATATTCGATAAAGAACAAGCAAATTGTACGCCAGAGAATAGTACAAGCAACAGCAAGTCAGATGAAATATTCTCAGAACATGGCGTGGGTTTTTGGCACGATCAGACCTAGTTAAGTACTTAAAGCGATGATTTGCCCGAATAAGTTTAAAATAGACTAGTATTATTATGGGAGATTTCTGCTGCTGCGACATTTCTTTCGCATATCATCAGTTAATTCATGTGAAATACAAATGGACTTATATATACATCTGTTTATGGAGTATGGTGATAAACGGATTCAAAGGCGAGATTCATACAGCTTGTTCACAAGACAGCGTAACGAGTGTACCACAACATTTTTTTCTTGATCCGAATACATATAGGTGGAAATGGTTGGAAAATGAGTGAGGATGACGTGTTAATGTGTTTTTCAGTAGTTATAAGGCCTATAGGGAAAGTTAGACATGTTAAAACGGGACTTTAATAAGCCGATCAAACAACACTGATGATTATCAACTACAAAAGTTGGAATTCATCATTTAAATAAAGGTATGAAATGGGAAAGGTTGAATTGGCGTGTGTGAGTGGATGGTTTGAGTGAATGGGACAGGGAGAGGGGAACGAAAGTCACAATGGTGAGGTTATGGGTAAGGGATAGGCTGGGGCAGGGATGGGTTAACTCCACGGTAAAGCCAGTGCAACCACCATCTGCTTCTGAGCGCAAATAATCGGGGTAGTTATTCGTGTGGTTACGGCTTCCGCGAAATTTAGATGGGTCGTTTTGGACGGTAGAGCAGTCGGAATGCGTCCTTTGGATTCAATCGGTGGCCAGTCTCCTTTATGTGTTTGGTGAGAGAGCTTCGAGCGATTCCAGTTCCGTTTTCCATTGGCCATTTTGGAATGTGCCCCGAGATTCGTGTTCCCAAACGTCTCAACGTAGGACCAACTTATCTGCATCCACAGGTACAAGAGAATTCATAAACTACTTTTCACTTCGCAGTTGTGAGGATGAAATCCTTTATTAGTGGCATCGACACTCCATTTATCCGCTCTATGAAGACCACCTTGTTCGCATAGCATGTTCGTTTGACTGCTGCATTGAGCCGACGTTTGATGAGAATCGACACGTAACGTGTTCAGTTGTTGAAACACTTCATTCATCTGCTGCTCACTCTTACAAATCGGGAAGACATCGTCAACATAGCGCCTATAGACGGGTACTTGTTGAAGAATTGTATGCGCCTTATCCTCAAGATAACTCATGAAAATATCAGCCATTACAGGTCCTAGAGGGCTTTGCACAGCCAATCCGTCTACTTGTTTACAATAGTTGCAATCCAATCCAACTTGAGCACGAGGTGCATAAACTTAGCAATCTACATAATTCCTGAAGTGGTACTTTGAGATTTAGGTTGTGCTCGGTAGTGTGATCATGAATTATCGAAATCGCCTCCTTAAAAAGAACATTTGTAAACAGTGATTGTACGCCAAATGATGACATTAGCTTGTTTTTGAAGTAACTGGTGATATGTAACAGAAATGTGGTTGCAGCAGCCATCTTGCATAACACTACTGGGCTTTCTCAAACCTATTTAATGTGTTAATCATCCCTTAATGAATCATTCTGAACAAATAATGTTGCCCGCACTTGATTGGTGTTTCGTTTACTATCAGATGGCAATTATTTATGCAATATCTTCTTATCAATCACTGGAACCTTGCTCCTACGGTGACATTTATTGTACAATTGCATGCACAATAATATTCAAACTTTCAATTCATCGAAATTAATTAATAAGTATTTCTTAAATATAAATGACACCTCGATCACCTAGATGTAACATTTTAATAAAATACATATCCCTGACTTCTGTTCCTCGGTTAGATGCCACTTCATCTGATTGCAGTTATTTATATGTCACTTTCACAGCCGAAAATGTGTTTGTTCACCTTGTTAGACATGGTCGGCCTGAACGACTCAAATGTACTACGGAATTCAGTTAGTTGATCAGTTAGTAATAAAAACCACTTTTTTATTGAAAAGAAAACAATAAATTTTGAAAGTGAAATTCAAAACGGATGGCAGAAATCCAACCCGGTCGCATTTATTCATCCACCCACCACCTTGTCACTTGTTTTACCCACGATTCTCGAAACCGGGCAAACACGCACCTCTCACAAACAGCGACAGTTATATGTGACCTACAAATAAAATCAGACAAGGATTTTATCTTATCTTTTTCTTTATTTGGTCAATATTACTTAAGTCACTGCCATGTCTTTGGGAGATGTCGGTTTGTTCTGCCAACCGTCGTTCGGATAATAATGCCTTTGTAAATATTGAATAGTCAACCCACCAGGAATGCAGGTCATATTTGTACAAGAAATTCACTGAGTAGGAGTCACTTCTGAAGTTCGGGTAAACAAACTCCTTTACTTTTTTGGACTTTTTGGTTTATTCGTTTGTGATAATCTCCTATATCCGGAGGCGACAGGGTTTGTAAAACTCGTGGCGCAAACGATATAGATTGAAAACCTTCTGGCTATTAGGAAGACTGTGTCTCGCGTTTTCAATAACAAACCTCCTTCTGCCTGTTTTCCTCCACGTCTCCAATAAGACGTAACGACAGATGTCCATACGTTCACCCTCACTTAAGGGTACAAGTTTTGGATTGTTCTAAGTAAAATTTTTGTTTGTGCTTTCGCTGTTTCCTGTGATGGTGGTTAACAGCTTACTATTAACGTTTATCAACCATTGACCTACTATCTGATACATCAAAAGCCCTTCGATAAACCGCTTCTCATTCGTGGAATCAGTATCTTTGCGTATGCAATAAAAGGAAGCAAACATGATGAAGGCAAAAAGTCTGTTTGTTTTGGGTTACCGGTTTGGGATAGAAAATTCGAAAGTACAACCAAGGATCACCGCGGTGAGCCTAATTTGGTGCGAGGTTTCCCAAATAGTAGTTCGGGTTTATTTCAGCCAGCGAAGCTAAAAGTGATCAATGTTGTTCAAAAAACAAAATTAACCGGTCCTACCTTTGGACACTTCATACCTATCCCTCTGGACTGAGTGAATTTGCAAATGACCTTTACTAAGTTTATCACGAATGACGATGATGAAACGGTCAAGTTCACCGTGGAAGCAAAAAGCCGGCACTTATTAGTTCCAATATGGAACCCGCCACCGATTTTGTATGTTCACAGAAAGCCACCAAATGGCCGTATTAACTGTACCGACGCATAGTTGGTTAAAAGAATAAATTGTAATCGGATTACCACAAAAATCCTTGTGTTTGTGATGTTGCATGAGTTGAAATGATCACATCTGTGAGCACATGAAATAAATGATACTTCTGTTCATTTTTTTCTATTATATGATGTTTGGATCTGTTCACACAGCCGAGAGGTACTTATATCAATTGGAATTTTGATCTATTATGTTACGTAGACTCACTGGAACACGAGATGAAGCTGGTCATATACTGTCAGACTGGTTGAACCTTACAGTTCGTTATCCGATTCCCAGATGAATTTTCTACGAAGTGGGCAGGGAGCTATTGCTTCAAAAAGTAGACACGCAAGTACATTCGTTGTTCAAATCTCCATTCTTATTGAGCGAACTGGATTTATTCTCGGACAGCCAATCCACTCCTACGGCTCCCTATTGTGCCGACCCATATGTTTTGTGCTTGACTCTCAGGATTGCTGCACATTTTGTATATCATGATAGCTGTTTTGATCATTGTAAGCTATTCTCGCCTGAAGTAAGATGTACGGTTTATCTGTTCAATAAAAAAGAGAACCCATTTTGGTTATTTTCAAAGTAAAGTTAATTTGTTCACCTATCGATTCCACGTAACCATTCGGATGGATATTCTAGCAACTGTCACGATATTCTGAAGACCAGTGCTGACGTAAGTGACCAACTGAGCCTGCAAAAAGGATAATTGCTTCATTATGGTTGAATTGGGTCTGCCACCCGATCGCTTATGAGGTCTGGGGCGCAATCTTTAGTAAGGCTAATCAATATATTCACATCACGGTCAACTGGAAGAGTGTGCTTTATTCTTCATTGTAATTTACTCATTCATGGACTATCGAAAAGCCCGCATCTTGAGTCGATGCAACATTGGATGTAAACGTAAACAGAGGTTACATAGACTAATGGAACTGGCATGCTTTCGAAACATCTCTATCCACCGATGAACGTTTTCTCAGTTTCAACGTCCATTTGTATTTGTATCTACTACTTCAGACAACAAGTATTTTATCTATGCAATTCCTTTTCCATGAAAAATAAACGAAAGAAGTTTATTTTTGTTCCTTCAAATTCTATTTCAAACATTCTGGGTGAAACGCTCACCCATTTCCCATGACAGTCATTAAGACCGGTTTATTTTCATTGCTGAAAAGGGTTACGATTATTTCGCATTGGTGGGATATAGGTGGACAAAAAATCAGAGCGACCCTTTATCAACGAAACCATTCGTTTCCGCTCATTTCTAATCCAACCTCTTTCTCAGGCAACAAAACTAACACATTTCGGATTTTGGATAAAGGAATGTAGGTTTTGGCTAAAGCTTGATTGGAAAAGGTAAAGACCGGTGTTTAGCATTCCACAGCACAAGTTCCTCAGCTGTTTGCAAGTATCTTACTTTGGTTGCCTCAGGGAAGTCATTGTGATAGGTCATCAACTCAGCTCCTCCATTTTTCTTGTAAATCAGCTATATAAAACATCTACCAGGAATTCAGTACATTTGATCAGGAGCATTCACCGACAATTTAAGTTCTTTCAGGGTACTCATATCTACCAGATGTTACAAAAGCAGTCTTACGGATTGCCAAACCATACAGGAATTGTGGATCTATTCTACCTATCTCGAAGTGGTCTCGAATATCCATGCGACGGGCTTCAGAAATATACAAGATGACGTTTTCTTTAAATAAGACATTCATGGGTAGAACTATGAGCCATCACTTGCTTGTTGACGTATGTTAATAAAGCGGCGATAACATCAAAGAACGAAATAACATCCTCAATTAAATTTCAGGAAGTTATGTCCACATAAATCGGAAATAAATAGACATTACTGTGTCTTAATGCATATTGGTAGTGCAAGGTTGGGGTAAACTTGGAGGAGGACTACTAGGGATGCATCCGTGATGAATTTTTAGAACTGTAAGACCAGTTATGTGCTTCTGTTAAACTTCGTTCATTCATACAGATACTACTTAATAGACTAACAAAATACCTGAAATGTAGGAACCTTAATTATAGTTGATTGATACTGTATCTGGTTTCTGTTTTTATATCGAAATTATGCTTTCAGTGGTTTACTATACGTGTCCTCAACTACCGGTACAGAGTAGATATCAAACACTGGTTCAATTATTTGTGAAAGCGATATGGAACTTTTGATTTAACTGACTCTCCATCAAGGTGGTCAAATAAATGTGGTTGAAGCGGAGCGGGAAAGAATAAGGTTTGCTTTTCTTGCCTTGTACCTTGGTCCAAGAAACTTATCATCGTGAATCAAATCTAAAATGTTCAATTCTTACGGCAGTTGAAGTGACGACACGGAACAGGATTCAGTATATTCTAGGTAAAAAGGAGAATTTAGTAATCTCCATGCCTGGATGATTGCTACGAAGTTGTTGTACTCTTTTCACTGGAGAGGTCTATCTGTTTAAATTTCTATCACTAGCCTTAGGTAACCGGATGGTTTTGGAATGTTGTTCGAAGTACCGCAAAAGCACATTGTATTGTTTATCTTACCCGTTCGTTTACATATATGTCCTTATCCACCGACTATTTTTGTCCCATGTGTTCGACTCGGTTCACTGTTTTAGATATTCTATTGGCTAGGAACTTTTCGTGTTTGCATATCGCAATTTTTCTTTGGCCCATATTTAATCTTCCGTAGCTTCATGCCAATCAACTAAAAGCCAGGTATGTTCATAACTCTATTCCATTTCGCCTGTTCGCCGAGCTTGGCAATTTGTTTGCAAACGTTTCATCACCAGCCGAGGTGACATCATCAGTGCTTGTGAAGTGGTGATGATGTCACCTCGGCTGGTTATGAAACATTTGCAAACAAACTGCCAAGCTCAGGGACCAAGCGAAATGCAATTCAGTTCACCCGAGCTACAACAATCGATTTTCACTAATTTGTCAACATTCAAATGCGATGCAAATGATTGTGATAACCAACAAAGAGCACTGGACAGCTGTTTCGTCCTGTGTGGGACTCGACAGAAGTGTGTACTTTTTACCTCTCTGTCAGGACTAGAACTGAGAACATTTAGATTGGGACTTCAAACCCTTACCCCTGAGCTACACAGTCGACGGTTGTCACCTTGTGTCAATGGCTCAATGAATTTAGAGTATCAAGCTTGGATTAGCCCATTCGATTTTTCAGAGGCACCAGGCACTCTTGATACAAGGGAACATTAGATAATTTAATCTTTTTTCG
>UZAN01040355.1:4498-17844 GCA_900618425.1 Echinostoma caproni | reverse complement strand
TTGCTTGCATGCTCACTGAAAAGTGTGCTTCAAGCAACTTACACATTGCCTGTAAGGATCGGTTCACCTTTTGATTAAGTTTGTCCGAAGTAAACGATGCAGGCTAACGTTTTCCCCCACATCGCGATTGAACGGCACTTGTCCTGTACGTTGATTACTTGTTGACCGTCCTTTTGCAGAATGTTCAACACGATGGTTCCTTATCATTTCAAGTGAATGAACTGAAGAAAGTTTGCTCTGCAGTTTTGAATGGATCTGACCAGATAACACAATTCATTGAATGTAAATTATAAGTTTGTTCACATCGCCGGCTGTGTGCTTTTCCTGAATGATGTAATCAGGGAAACACAGTAGAAGGAAATTCTACTCGAGGTGTCCCTGAGTATCGTACGGCACACACTTAAAAAAAAAAGCACGTGTGACCTTCAGTTCACGGATTATGCTATCAACAAAAGAAGCGTTATGTGTCGTCCCATCATTATATTAGGATCATTCATCTATCGAGCGTCGATGAAAGTGATAATCTGTGACAATATACTACATAAACTGAATATCACTTTTTCGTTGTTAAATATTAAGTTATCTAATTCGCATATAAGAATAGACTTAGTCTTATTCTGAAAATTAAGTGCCTTTCATCGTCTCAAATTAGAGGTCGATAACACTGCGCCTGAAAATGTCCAGAAAGGAGAATTTCGTGTTATGTATTAAACTTGAACTGGTCATTATTTGAATTGATTGAAAGGTGATCATCTATCGCTTGGTTCGCACATAGTCCTTGCTGAGTGCTAACATAAATATGAATATTTTGAGGTTCTTAGAGCTCTAGACCGCGACAGCTGCGCCAGATCAATGTTTCCTATAGCCATTGGTTACTTCCCACTTTGATGACGTGGAGTCCCTCAATATACACCCGTGTGTCATTAGAGGTTAGCATTTCGATTTATCTCACGCATTGATGACTTGAATCAAACAGTGATTTATACGTCATTCTAGGCTAGTAAAGCCTATTAGACGGATACGTGTAGGCAGATAATTATTACGAAATTGGAACTAAATGGTGGGCACACTACAAGTGGACTACTGATTAGGTGAACAACTTTCGGGGACACAAATGGGAATGGCACGTAATACACACATTGATAACATTCATACATTGATAACTGATCCCCAAATCTATGGTAATTTGGTGACGTAAAAGTGTTTGTCATGAGGTAGTACACAATTTTAATAGGTAAAAAAAGCATTTTACTTCTTCTCAGCTTTAAAGATGGTACGAGTTTTGAGGTCCGATACTTATTCGGGTCGATCGATTCACACGGTTGATGAGAACCATGTAGCTCAAAACATGCACCCATTGCTTTTAAGTCGTATACGACGAAATTCACTCATTACTTTTTGGTTCAATCATTCCTACTTTTACGTTTTGGGATCCTCAAACTTAGGCTGCATGCAGCCCTTAAATCGACTATTGAACTCTTTTTCTGTTTTTAACGCTTATTCTTAGTTCCCTTATGAATTGAAAGGTATAGCTGGAAAGAACTGTGGTTACCTAACTTTGAAAAAACATTATCGCAGTGTGAAATACTTAGGGAAGTCACCTTATAGTGGGATACCACTCCAATGTGATCTTTATTGGCTCACGCCTCCCCCCGTCGAGCTTGGTTCGTTTCAGAACCTGGTCAAACTCCCTTCCCCCTTCAACCCGTAAACTGTTTATCGATCACGTGTAATCCTATCTGACCTATACCGGAACAATGAGCGTATTAAGACTCCCATGGGATGGTTTACCCTCGTTGTTTTGTCATTATTATTATTATTAGTTAATCTGCAATAAATCAGGCAGCAAGTAACAAATGCGAACTGGGATCTCCGGTCAAGGCACACTTTATGTGAAGCGAAATGATGAAATGTCAGCATTTTATACGGTGAACAGATATTGATCGATCCATCTGCCTCACTGTTATTTGTGTGCAACAGGGGACGATGATTCAAGCTAACCTATTCGCAGATTCCTAGATGTCGTGAATAACGGAGGACGAAGGATAGAAACCAGTGAAACGTGTTTTCCTTCTCTTGTATGCATTTAGAATGTACTCAGCGTATTTTAATTTTTTGGTGGGGCTTATCTGGAAAACATCCCTAATTTCGTTTTGGACTGGTTTTGGACCGGATTTTCAATGGTCACATAATTGCTAGGTCACCTGACCACTCCGGATATGGGGCGTGTGGGGGTGGGCCAGGGGAGCTTAAGCGCCTGCACAAATTGTTTTGGGCACAGAAGAGGACTGTGCAGACGAAATCCTACCGCGTCCGCTGTGGCAAGCACGCGATATCAAAACTACCTTGATGGTCGACCAAAAACCCGATATGGAGGAAGGAATGCCTCGGTCACATTCACAATGTGATTTGTTTCAACTAGGCGTGAAGCCACTGAGTTAGTGAGTGACTTAATCGTTCTTGTACTTAGCCAAACGGGGTGGTGGTCACGGATGCGTTCGAAGAAACGCTTGACCGTGTAGCTTATGTACGTCATTCCATCGGAACACGTAACTGAGCACACAAAATGAAGCGGCAGAATGCGGCATTTTGTCCTTTAGTTTGGGAAACACAATTGGCTGAGACGCGAACAAATCAGTGAGCTTTGCTGCATAAAACGTTTTACTAATAGCGTCGGATAGTCTTCTTTGTATTATCTCTGCCGATGTATCCCTCTTGAATGACAAAACAATAATACAAACTTCATTCTCACCTCGGTCTTCCTCACAATATCTCTACTGCATTGAATCATCTTGCTAAACAGTCTTTTCGGATAGCCATTGTGAGTGAAGATGGTAAATAAGAACCGGAACGATTCTGATATTGTTCTCTCACTACAAATCCACCTAATTGGGTAACGCACGAAACTCCGCGCCCCATGTCTCGAATAGTCAGGTGACCTAACAACTATGTGATCATTGAAAATCCAGTCCAAATCCGATCCAAAAACGAGATAAACCGCAAGTAATCTATAATGTTAATTCTCCCTTTCCCAAAACAATTGTTTGGTTTTTTATAGTTCAATGCTGATACATATATAAACATCGTGATATGTATTGTGGTGCATTGACATGATTACCAATAACTAAAAACGAGCTTTTCAACAACTCTTTGTTTTATTTGAAATTTCCTCTGTTTGGTTGTTTAGATAATTGTCAAATGGGTTTAACCACAGACCAAACAGACTCTTCTTGGATGAATAGTTGGAAAGTTGTCATTTATCAATGTGAAAACATGCATATTACTGAAAAGAAAACGTCAAGGTTTTACCAACGAATGACTGGCTCTGGTCTACGTAACCCTGACGAAGACTTCCTTTATTCATGATATGGGCTTATTTTCTATTATTGGTACCATTCAGATCCACCCTAAGTTGTGGAGAATAGACTATATATTAAATGTCCTCTTTTCCTGCAAATTCGAAAAAATCATTCCTTAGCGGAAAGTCACTGGACTAATGCCCGACTGTTTTTCGGGTTTCTTATTCGTCCGACATAATAAATCTGGACCCCGAATCACATCTTCTCAATGATCACTGCAATGAACTGGAGATCACTAAAGATCTGAGTGTTTTGGAGAAATTCACCATGCCAGTCAACTCAGGATCCAGTCAATTTGTACAACCGGAACCCTCTCTGTTCGTTCCCCGTCCAGCATTGCGATGTATAAATACACTATTTAGACCACAAGCTGATCATTGCTCTTCGACCCCTGCATATTCAATCCTCAAAAAACCAATTAACCTGAATACACTTAATACGCATCAATTATCACGTTGAAATCTGTTCACCCACACAGTTGTTAATATTAGTGCCTCACTGCCACCCTCTATTCGTCCCCTTCCACCTAATTGAGGAAACACTTGATCTTCACGGTATGGTGCATGTTTGGTGACAAGTTGATACGAGTCAATCCGTTTCGTATCGCCATTTGACCTATGCGTCACTCTATCAGTGGATGCAGAATATATACAGATTATATATCCAGAATATTTTAAATATTTACCGGAGATATTTCAGGGTAAACAATTTCAGGTAAAAACAATCTTTGAATTTCTATTATACGCATCGTAGCTCAAATGGTAGAGCGTGCCCTGCACAAAAGACGCAGGTGGCGTCCATGCGTAGGTTTCAATCCCACCGAGGCTACTGAACTTTTCACAATCCCAAATTATCGTGGACAATTCTAAAGGGATAGCTGGCACCATCACTTTCTTCAGGAGAAAACAGTCTTTGAAGTGCTGTGATAAATATCGATTTACAGCTAGTCTATGTTTGTCCGATATTTTGTTTGGACTTCTAGTCATTCACATTCGGTTGTTTTATTCAGAGTAAGTGGTTTCTGTAGTTTGCTCCACTTATTCGTGACCAAATTGGAAAAGTACTCGTAGCCCCATTGATCGAATTCTGTTGACCTTCACTATATTTATACGATACGGATCAACCATGACTTGGAGCAACCAAACAATACTTACCACACTGCCTCGTTGAGTTTTATCCACTCCTTTTCCAGGCGATACACCGTTATCACCACCGCTAAAACGATCATAAAGCAGAGCACACGGTTACCAAGCGGCATGAAACGTAAAATATATCTTAAATGAACTCATTCTGATGATCAAAAAATGTTTTCTTAACTAAATACGGTAACTTCGCCGCGTTTGGGTGACCATAATGACATTTGTTCAGTGATGTATGTGAAGTGCTTTTAACTATGTGTATTCGTTTAAAGGCGCCTAATTCCTGAATTTTATAAGGGGTTATTTAGCTGTACCATACCACGCACAGACAGGTGGATTTTACGTCTGAAGTGAAATTGAGAATGGTGATTCCGAATGTGGAAATAGACGCACATGAAATAGTCAAAGTATTCTAGGTAAAAGTTAGTAACGTCGCTGATTTGTTACATGCTGCTTTTAGGCTTTGAGTAATTATGATGATTGGACCGCAACAACAGAGGGATGTTCTTGCTGAGCGGGCATGCCTAGTTTAGTTGTTTGTGGTTAGTGGATTTGGGAGATAGGAGAAACTTATGATAGTCTCTGAAGAAGATAATCGAAATCTCCCATGGGGAAATCGGAAAAGGTTTCAGATGAGGAATAAAGAAAAATAGAGATAGGATGCTGTTCTGTGGTCTGAGTTCTCGTTATTGAGAGGTGATTCTTACAGGTTCCTTATACATTTATTATTATTAAAGGTCCACCTTAAATTTGCTTCAATGTACACTCCTATAGGAGGGCCGAACAAAACGTTTGCGGACGCACAACAAGTTTTATTCGCTACACCAATATAAGCATTACATGTTCTCCATATGTTCTCCGCCAGGGTTCATGCACAGTTCCAGACGCTTAAACCATTTGGTGAAACAGCTCGACCATGCCAAAGCGGGGAACCAGTCCGTCGGCCAGTTCAATAAAGACCTTCACTGCAACTGGTAGTGAATCGCATTAGATTCCATGCATTATGCGCTTGACATAAAAGGTCACACGGAGCCAGGTCCGGACTGTAGGGTGGGTGAACAACCTGCTAAATGCGTTTTCTAGCCTGACAATCATTGTTGACATAGGAGCTCTGCGCAGGTGCTTTATCCTGGTGCAGTAAGGTCTCTCGTTACGAGTCCTTGGACACAACCTGGCAACAGCTTCCGACACTTCCAGTTGGCGTACCACAGATTCCGGTGACTGTGCTTTGCTGTACGAGCGGTACAATAACCACATGACCTGTTTTGGCCATAAACACAGCCACCATCTGCTTGGTCATACTGAGCTCGCGTCGGAATTTCTGGGGCGGCTAGCCACCGACCGGCTTCCAATGAGCCAACTGTTGCTTAGTCTCTGGGTCGAAACTGTCCATTCAGGTCTCATCAACAATGATGATCTACCAAAGTGTATTGGATCGTCCACTATCAAATCTTGTATACATCGTGCGGCATCAATTCACTCGAACTACTTTCTGTTCCTCACCGAGTTGACTGGGTACCCAGCATGCGCTAACCTTTCTTGGACCGAGCTCGTAATGTAGGGTTGGTGCGGAATGATCTCTATGAGATCCCGGTGACCTTCACCAGCAGTGCCACCGTCACCCGCGCCTCTTCCTCCACCATCGCTTACAGATCAGAAATGTTGTCTCCTGTGGTAGTATCCGCAGATCGACCACACTGTGCCTCATCATCCAGTGACCGTCTGCTAAGCTCAAATTAAACAAACCAACCAAACATAATAATTCTCGAAGGTGTGTCAATACCAAAGGCAGCTTGTAAAGAATCAACACTCTGCTGCTATGGCTTTAAACCACCTTTGTATTCGGGACAACTGTCGCCCTCCAGTGTGACATCGATCGGGTTGCATCCTTACGACAGTCCGAGTATAGAGACCTTCGTATGACTTGTGAGCTGTGCTCGGTTATGTTGATATTTAGTTCTGTGTGAGATGCAATCACTGAACAATATTCACAATAAATTACGGTTTGCGTCTTCCGTGATCAGTCATCTTCACCTCAAACTCACGTACTGCCTATACGGAAACTTTTTACCCAGCCCTCGCATGGTGAGCTAAACATTTTGATTAGTTATAGACGGTTACCAGGGATTTGTGAACTGGCAAATAGTATATGGTATGCAAATGACGTATTTTTATAAGTTTATTGTCGTCAAGAGTCGAACCATTACGAATATGGACTGGTTCCTCAAGAAAGTTTGAAAGTTTTCATGCATAACTTGCAAAATGTGAAACATTGTCGGAAGTTTCAAATATATACATATATTTGAAAAGAAAAGACCATATTGCAATACTGCACGATTTATGTCCAGGACGATTTCGCTGCATCTCAACATGGTGCATACTGCAGAAAATACAATGTTTATATAGGGTTTTAGCATAGCAACAGAGTGAGGCAAAATACATTAAAAACAGACAAAACATAAAAGAGGGAGGGGTAAAAGGACCATATCACCAGGGTAGGGAGAGACTAACATACAGTTCTTTTTGCTGGTGATATGGTCCTTTTACCCCTCCCTCTTTTATGTTTTGTCTGTTTTTAATGTATTTTGCCTCACTCTGTTGCTATGCTAAAACCCTATATAAACATTGTATTTTCTGCAGTATGCACCATGTTGAGATGCAGCGAAATCGTCCTGGACATAAATCGTGCAGTATTGCAATATGGTCTTTTCTTTTCAAGTTAATCTCGGGAAAGGCTTGTTTCAATATACATATATATACAGGTATTGAAAAAACTCGTGCAACATCCTGATTTCCGTCACATTTGTTCCTCTCAATGCTTCGCTTTTCCAGCCTCATTCACGGGATTGAATATAATATTGCCCTACATCAGACGCAATATATCTGATATAATATCCACTTATGTCTTCGCTTCTGTTAGCCACATGCCATTAAACTGTGCAATTTCTCGATTTCAACGATTTTTGTTAATGCATCAATTGTAAGATAACAAGGTCACAGTAGAAAACGTAACTGTAATATATATATATATATATATTGTATATATATAGATTGGTCGGGGAACTCAACGATAGCCTAATGGTATAGCTGATAAACCGGACGTCTGAGAGAACCGCTTCAAGAAGCTCTTATGAATTATTCACGAATGGTTTGGGTGTTTTTTTAACCCGATCAAAAGCATTGATTTTTTTCGTGAAGTAGTCAACTAGCCATGCCGAAAGTTATTTGGAGCAGAGTAAACGGGAGACTAAATATTTAATAAAACACATTTTATTAATATCCTACTTCCACGAATAACTGATCAAATAATAGCCGATTTGTTTACCCTTGTAAAAACTGGAGAGAGCTTTGAAAATACTGCTGGTATAAGGAGCTGCAGGTTAATGAGTAGTACTTTCTGACTTCTAAGAGGTTTCGATGTTGGAGCAAGAAAAAGAATATTCCTTGGTAGATCCCCATAGATTTAAACACGCAGGAATGATAGTAATTGTGAGAGATCAGAGATAATCAGAAATGGACTTGGTGCATCATGAGTTATTGAAAGCATAGGTAATGATAAATAACACAATAGAGGTAAATGTGCATCGTTTGATTACTTAAAATCCAAGGAAGAGAAGCAAAGAAAGACACTCGGTTAAATAAGATTTGCTTGTACCTGTTATGCTCTTCTTCGGCGTCCGAACCCACAGTGGATTTGTGCACATTCTTTTTCACAGCTCCGAAAAATCTAGCCAAAATGCTCGCGGATTTCTGGTAAACACAGACAAAGAATGGGAAAAGAAAATAATACGCTCCAAGTGCTGAGTCAAACGTCGTTGATCGAGTCAATTTATAAATTTCAACTGGACGTTTTGTTTTGTTGCATTAAACGCTCTTCGTGTGTTCACCCACACACCCATATATATATATATATATACCGGAAAATGGGCTGACAAAGTTCATTTGAAATTTGCAAAACGATTGGCTAAATACGACTTAGTTTTCCATGTACAACCAGATCACATTTCGTTAAATACGTATGAATAAACTGTTTGTTGAAAAAGCACATCAGTGAACAAACTTTATGGGAATATTAGTGGCATAACAGCAGAAAGCACCAGTTATCGGATTCAATCTATAGGAACACGTTAGTTTATTTGTTGTATTCGATTCCGTTTGTAGTGAAACAGAGAAACCTAACAGTGAAACGGTGTGAAGACCACAGTATCACCGAACGCATTTTATTATATTTTGGTAAATGTGATATCAATCGATTTTCGCCAACCGGATTCTTCAGCTCACATACACTGAATCCGGATATGAGATGGTAAAACGCTATTGCTGAGTAATGCTAGGACATGGGTCTTCGGTTTCTCACTCTGCAGCTCACATATATACGTAAGACCCAAGCGGTAATAAACACTTCAATAAGCACGTGATGAACTACAGTGTTTTGGATTTTAAATGTTCGTCGTTTTATTTCTGTGCAAAATCTCTTTCCGGGGTTCAAACGTTCATGGCCTTCGTTAAATGATTGTTTATCAACGAGAATAGATGGTGATGGTGAGATTCCACTACATTTCCTCTGGGTGATGTGGCGGCCACCTTCAGTTTTTGACTACTGCAGCAATCGAGAAAGATGAGCATATTGTGAGTGCTGCTCTTCGTGTAACCTGAGTAACATCTATAAAAATATTGTGCAAAATGAAAACCAATAAATAATTTACTTCTTTAGTGCATTCACGTGTAACACTTTCAACCACCTATGCCCATTCGGTACTGTAGATGCAAATAACTGATTTGGATTGTCCGTTGTCTCGTTGTAGACAGTTTTCATTTCATTTATTCTTTATCATATTATTTTTCATTTGACCAATAACACCCTCCCAGACAGTCACCAATCTTTTCTACCGTTATTATGAAGTGGTCTAATTTAACTGGACAATTTAGACCGGTTGTGCGCTTCAGAGCTGACCATCATCTAATTTTTCATTTACCAAACAAATTTGATTAGTGGCTGTCGTCTCTTCAGGTGTTACTTTAAACAAAATAAAAGGAAATTATTTAAAACAATTTCTTGCAGTAGTTCGGATAAACCATCGTTTTTGAGAAATAAATGAAGGCAAAAATATCTAGCTAGATGAAACAGTTGAAGCGTTTCCTGGACATTCTAATACGTTCAGACCTGGTTGCTTGGGCGTTACATCGTTCTAGTAAAAAGTGCAAAACGTTTACCCGTCCAACGAAATCGGAACCGGATTTGTGTCTCTGTCGGCTTTGTGATCCGTTCGACTGATCAGGTTATCTCACAGCGCTGTCATTGTGACCCTCCTTTGAGTATACTAAACAAGTTCCGAGTCACATTTGTCAACACCAACAAAACAAGGACACGGCAAGGGAAAATACCTATCAGAACTGACTTCTGAAAGCTGACTTCCTAAAAGCATCTAACTTCTACACTCCCCAGGCATTGCCGCTTGCGAGTACTTTATCATAGCCGAACGTCAGCAAAATTATTGATTTGTCAGTCGAAATGACACGTGATGAACTCATGAAAGAGACCGAAAAAAGGATAGACATTTTGCTGAGAGGAGATATTAATCTCCCGAATTATACTGATGTGCAAATGCTACTAGACCAAATAAGAATCAAAAATAGTTGAAAGAAGCTTTAGACGCTCAACCCATTTAGTTTACTCTACTCTACAAAAAGAGAGTTTCATCTTATAACTAAGGGAACAGAGAGATGAGGATAAATATAAAAATAAAGATGAGTTTTTACCCCCTTTTCTGCTTTACGTATAACTGTGGACATATGTTAAACCGGAGATGATACGTTCATAAAGAGTAGTAAAAAATATGAATTAAACTAATTCTATAGCTATCGGATCGTAGTGAAGTTAAAAAAACTACCCGTTATTCCTCGGTAGGAGCTAATCCATTCGAGGGTTGTAAGATTACGCAGAAGTTTTGTACACAATCCGTACTGCAAACTCACGGCCTAACCAACCTGATATTAACTAGCCTCAACCACAAAGAGCTACCCAATCATCAGGCTTGCTAAATTCTTAACGATCTTCTCCGATGATATAACTCCAATGATTCACTTGATTATCAGTTCATGGTTATTGATTTTTCAGTCTTTGTTTCGTATGCTTTGACCTTGACCAGTACTAGGCCACTTTGTTCAAGTTTACACCGTTTCTGGAGTATGCACCAGCATGAATACACAAATAATATCTGCGGTCCAATAGTTTTCGTCGATGAGCTTAGTCATGGTTATTTCCCGTGGAAGACATTTCGATTACAAATAGCAACCTGGTTGTTTGAACATAAAGCTGTAAATCTACATGTTTGAACCCAGGCTTTCCTTTATCACAGTGGCTTCAGGTCTTCTGTGTTATTGACTTTGAAGTCGTGTAGTAACTCCATTTTGGTTAAAATAATCCCTTACATCATGTCTTGGTTGAAAATTCCTATTGAGCATTAGTACGTCTTTTTATTTATTGAATATGCAAGTGTACATTCAATATTAAGGAGGACAGCCCGCCGTCACACAAAGGCTGCCGCGGGAAATACAGAAATAGGGAAAACTGGCGATGGTGGAGCGATTGGAACCCGGGACTCACAGGTCATATGTTTTCAAGACAAACTTGATAACATATTTTTTCTGTTTGTGGTGTACATTATAGAAAACTATTATTTTTTGAAAATAAGTTGACTGCAGCGGAAAATATCCATGAAAGCACTTTATAATGGCTAAACACATTATTAACTAGAACATACTAGAAGGAACTTTCAGTGTGGTTAGAGTGTGAATTAAACCCCTAAATAATTTTCTTTGACATCGGCCAGTTCAATTCCCTTTTCGCCTGATTCAAGTCAAACTGTAAAAACATTATAAATTTGTTTTAAGATTATTGCTCGTCTTAACTAAGCTTTGTTATACAGTCTGATTTGATAAAATCATTCGTTAGTGGGGAAAGGGAGACTTCCTGGCCACATATTTATCAGGAATACGGCTGAAGTTGCTTCAGAAGATAGTTCCAATGTGGAACATCAAATAAGCCGCTTGGTTTTCCGAAAAGAAGAAAGAAAAATGATTACTATCAATCCAAAGGAGGTTCATGTTGTTACATCCCCTCCAACGTCCCCGGATCGGAAATCAAACGAGAATAGCAATGCGACGGCAAACAGTCACAGATGGAGTGCATTTCTGCCATGATGCTCCTTTCAACACTTCTTCCCCGTCGACGCACGCACATTGGAGTGCGCGCAAATAGCTGCCTCCTTTCAAGATTCATACACCAAGGTAAGATGCGCTTGATAAAAAAAGTAATAATCGTTCAAAAACCGGTTAAATTTGTGATTATTACCAGGGAAAATAAGGTGGATAATCCGAGAATCGTAATGATGTGAGTACAGAGAGTTAGGAAAACGAGAACACAAAACGTTTAGTCAAACCTATACAGACCTATACAGTTTATTCTTACAAACATAAATAGGATTTTAATCGTTAACAAACAAAACGCCATTTATTTATTAAAGTCCAGCAAAACTGTGGTGGCACCATATCAAATACATCAGTTCGACAATGCAAAAGTTTATCCTGCTCGCAGAGGTGGAACGATCCATCACAGTATCTATTAGAGCCTTGTTAAGGAATTACTACAGGAATAAACGATCTCTGATGCTGGACAGTAGTTTTGAATGGTGTCATCGATCGAGACTTGCATCAGTCATCAGCAGGCCACAATGGTCATCGAGCTTGGTTAATACACACACAGAACCAGCTTGATCCGAAATGAACTTACCGCTGTACCGCCTTTTCCTTGGAAGGCACGTGTGGTACGCCAATTTTCAATGATGAGGAAACTTGCGTAGATCTTTCCAACTGTCATTTTGTGATAGATCAATTCTGAGAGCGGAGGAAAGTATGAAATAAGGGAGAAAAAAGTATAAATTTCGGTTCACGATAGCGCTTATTGTCAGTTGCTTTGTTCTTTGCAATTTTATTAACATATAAGATGACCGCGAATCGTTAAGTAGGTTACTCATAAAGTTTTTAAAATGTTGGACGAGACAAACGATAAGGTACTCAGGTTTCACACATCCTAGTTTAATTTGTTTATGGTTCATAGGATCTCCTAGTTGAACGTTTTTCCTGACAAGATGATTCATTTGTTACATTAATTAGCCCATTGGGACACATTATTAAATGCGTTGTTTAAAGAGGAAAATGGAGCATGAGTTTGTCAGACCGTGATTTTCCCCCAGAAGTTCGTTCGACTTCAGTGATTACGTAGTTCAGACCGAAAACTAATATCTCTTTCCTGGGATAAATTTGTTCCAATAAGGACAGAGTTATTTTTGAAAAAGTCGATCGAACTGGATTCATTGTTGAAAATATGCCAAAATACGTGGTAGAAGACTGGGGAGGGGTTGGTTGTAACTTCTTAAAAACATATCAGTATTACGTAATCAAGAAGAAAACAGACTAAAGACAGCGATTAACTGAAAGTAATTCTATGCATATGGAACTATGAAGTTAATACTATCGAAAGTCATTTTACCTGATGCTTTGGCATCACTTTTGGTCAATATGAGTTAGCTTGCAAGTTTCAAGTGTTTGTACTAATTGCTACTCTTCAAGCTTAACACAGATGCTGTGAGGAGGGTAGATTGTTTGGTATTTTGAGGCCAGAATGGAAGACATCATCAGCCAGGACTACCCATTTCCAATGCACTACACCTGTTCATTGAAATGCACAGCGTTATTTGAGTACACTGTGAATGACATGACCATCTATTAGGCCCAACAACTAGCTCCTATATTTGGTTAGTCAATATGGAGCTTGTGAATACGTTTG
>UZAN01040354.1:56044-81251 GCA_900618425.1 Echinostoma caproni | reverse complement strand
GAAACTGTACCGCGCTGCTCCAGGGCAGGCGTGATCTCGTAGATCCGAATCACCACAAAGAGCCACAAAAGAAACAGTTCACTTATTGGAATGAATAATGGATTTCAATTAATACATACAAAAACATTGATTAGTCACCCAGGCGTCTAACAGTTGCATGCTCGTGTTCCTGGCGTAGTACTGTTTCTATCTGGGCCGCATGACTTCTGATTGGTTAATGAAATCGGCCTGCAGTTCTTAGTCTAGTAGCTGTAACGCATAGGCGCTGTACTGGCATCACTGGCATCACAGTTGTCCGGAAACTGTAAGGTGTCGCTCCGAGGTTTGCGTCATCCCGTAAGCCAGGATCACCACAAAAACTTCCTCAATGGGAACATCAGTTTTGCAATTCTCCGAAGGTAACTTTTTACTGCACTGTTCTCCAGCCGAGCAGCACTGCGTTAACACCAATTATCATTGGGGTCTCTATCTGTTCCACGGGTTTTTCTAGCTCCAATCAGATCTACTTTGAGATTTGATCAGAGCGTTAGACCGTCCATCAGTTTAGCCAAACTTGGAAATTCAGCACCGATATCAATTCGAAGATAACCGATAGCGAGACTAATACCATCAGCAACTGGCAACACCGACGCACTGTTATACCGTTTGTTAATGTTGTATGGTGGTAGAATTGTATAGCTTACTGCTTCACCAGATATTCAACAATGATACAGCTCAGAAGTTTACTAGATGAGTCAAAATATTTTTCCATTTGGCCTGAGTGAATGTGTGTGCATCATGTGTAGCCCTGGTCTAAAAGTTAAAAACCACAGGCCAATAAGGGCTAGACCAAAATGACCAATATTATGCATGTAAAGTCCATGAGTAATTTCTTCAAAATGAAAATAAAGAAATAATAAAACCCCAGCATTTAGATTTCAGATACAGTGGATATTGTGAAGCCTCGGAACTTTCATTCGTCATTTCTCAAATCAATGTAAATCCAACCAGTTACCCATTTCCTTACTTCATGCATAGATATTTTTATNTATTACAATCTCTTAAATGAAGAACTGGAGAAGAGGTCATACAGTTACCCAGTGATAACTAGCAACCTGAGGGCGGCGGGCCACATAAAACCGCAATAGGATTGATGTGGAATCCAACAAACCTTTTCCCGCAAACAATTGTGACAGTCAATGTAACTAGAATTTCTGAATTGGAGCGGTTGATCATGGAAGCCAGAAAATCATTGAATTTCTGGTTAACTGGGCACACTGGTTTGCAATCTTTAGAGATTTTTCATCATTCCTGAAATAATGGTGAAACTAATTTAGTGGCCATTTACAGTCGAGGATCATCGTTAGAAAGATTATTAGCGGACCTTCTCTCTACCCTGGCAAAAGAAAGCGTACCGTTTCGACAGTCGCCAGATCTGACTGTATGGACATGAGCTGGCTGGTTAACGTTCTAAGTTGTTGTAGCTTCTCATAGGCCTGTGCCAATTCATGCGCTTCTTGCTTGAGTGAATTCATTGTTTGTAATTGGTGTTGTATTGCATCGGCCGTGTTCACAATAGTCCTCGCATCGGCATACTTTTCACTATACGGTTCTGCGAATGTTTTCAAAGACTGTGTGTACTCAGTGGCAGTGTTTACGTCCAATGGATCAGTTTTTAGCTGTTTGATGGTCTCCTAAAAGAAAGAACAGTGAAAACAACTGTCATTAGAGTAAATAGATCAAAACTATTCCATTACAGATTGAACTACAACCTCAGTTCATTCTTCCATTAAACAATGATTGAAAAAGAAGTGAAAACAACTGATAATGGGAAAAAATTGCACTCCTTAAGATACACAAAAATAGCTCAATCAATCAATCAATCAATCAATCAATCAATCAATCACCCAATTAAGCAACCAATCAATCAGTCATTCCGTTCTTTGTTGTATGCCGTCCTTATGTATTGTCGTCATTAGCAGGACTAACACAAACAGGCCAACTCAGAAGAATCACTTTTACACTTATTTGATAGAGACTACGCGCTTTTCGACAATCAAAGATTTCAATATGGATTAAAAAATAGTTTTCTTTTAGCTACTTATTTTTCTATAAATGTAAATACTTGACTTCCAATCTTCAAACGAACGTTGTCTGGTCTGAACTATCCAAAGTAGTCACAAATTTCAGAAATAAAAACTTCTCTCAGCGATACGTACTGTGTAATCTGCGCTGTCCAAATAATATGTAATGTTTTCTATGGTCGCAAACAATTCATCCAAGTGCTTCGGTAGGTAGGACGAGAAATTGACTGTGAGAATTTCCATTACTAACTGGCTGATGTGAGGCGGTTGAACGTCAGGTAAACAAGGCAGAGAGTCAGGGAGAGGGAGACAGAGAAATAACGGGAGTGATGAATTCGACAGCACATTGTATAACTCATAAAATATTGTAGAGGTGTAGTCATTATTATTGTTATTCAGACAAAGTGTTTAAATATGTGCGCATAAACATTTATCGCAACTCAACGTTTCCCTATCTGGCTCGTATTCTCACTGACACGGTGCGGATCTGTAACGAACTAATTTTAAACTTACAAAGATGAACACCTATTCAAGTTTTATCATTGTTGTATAATAAGTTTCATTTCATTTTTAACCCCACTCTAACGGTAAACACATTTCTGACTAAAATGTGGACACAGTCGCCTGCACAAATCATCTGTAATACAATTGTATCGCCTTGGTGTCTGATAGTGCACCCAATGTAACGTATGTGACTTAGTAATAAGTTAACTGCAAAACGAAATCTCTCTCTCTATCGTACGTGAAATATCCTTTTTCTTCTATCCATTTTATAGACGCAAGAAAACCGATGCGGGCAGAATTCATATTGGCTATCAACTTAGGGAAATAAAAATATCAGACATTAGAGGGTCTAAAAGTGATTATACAGTTTTCAGACATGCATTGGCGATAGAGGTAAGTGTTGAACTGAGACGAGATGTTAGGCGCGGATTAAGGAGAAAGTTTTCCTCAAGCATTCGAGAGAACTGAGATGCTCAAATACTTTTCTTTCAAAATTGTAATATAGGTTATCATCTAATTTTTGATTAAAATTTTAAGCTTAACGCTTCTGTTTAATCTCTAAGATTGACCTGTTAAATATATTGATACCCAATAATAACTAGATAAACGTTGAAGAAAAACACAGGGGCTTCATTTAATGTCCAATCCCTATTTACCAATGTACCAGTTTGTGAAGCCATAAAAATCATTTGCAATCATTTGCGAGAATGATTAAATCCGAGCGAATCTAACAGTGTCATCCCTTGAGCGTTGATTACTATTCTGCACAACCAATGTGTCCCTCGCTTTTCGGGGAAACGCGTACAGGCAAATTGATGGTGTTGCTATGGAAAGCTGGTTAGGTCCAGTCCTGGCAATCCTGTTTATGGCACATGTCAAACACAAGGCAAATTACTTTCCAGAACATGCCATCCTTTACAAAACATACGTCGACGACACCCTTGTGATAACAGAAAGCCTAGAACAAGCTATATTAATTTTGGATGAACTTAATAGATTACATCCAAATATTCCCTTCACAATGGAATTCGAAGCCAACAACACACTGAATGTCCTTGATATCAGCATGAGGAGAAAAAAAGACGGAACGATCACCCGATTCTTTTAACTAAAGGAGACCTGGACAGGCTAATATTTACACTTCGAGAGCTTTGTGACCCTGGAGTATAAACGTGGTCTTGTTCTGACGCTATTCAACAGAACGAGTCGGATTTGCACGGAAGATAAAATTGAACAAGAATTGCAAAACCATCGGGAGATGTTAGCAGAAAGCGCTTACCCCGAAGAGTTAGTCAATAAACAGCAAATCAAGAACTGTAAAAGAAACGATTACGTCAGCTTCGAAATTACGAGTCACGTTGTGCCTCCAATTCAAAGGTGATGACGTGAGCTGTTTGCTAAAAATACAACTGAGATCGACAATTGTTCAAATTTACTAAGTAGCTGACCACCAAATCGTCTATCGAACAACTATAGAATACCCGCACACCCGGTAAAAGAACGTCTGCTTCTGTACGCCAACTCTGATCTGATTTACCGATTCCAATGTGGGTGCGGAGCGATCTACGTGGGCAGAACAGAGCGACAACTACATAACCGGTGGTTGAACATATTTAAAATTGGCTCCAAAGTCAGATGACGCAATCTGGATAAATTCGGCGGTATAGAAACAACGGTCGAAAATACCACTCCGCCATCATCCGACATCTTCTGATGACGCAACACCAGATCGAGCGAAGCAGGGCGTTTCGGATTAACTACAAGTCACGAATCGCAAGGTTGCTAAGGTTTGCAAAATCGATTGCTATCAGCCGATGGAGTCCCCCCCCTGGTGTCAACAAAAAGAACTTCATGCTTGTTTATTCTTACCCTGGTGACAAAGTCCTTTTACCCCTCCCCCTTTTATGTTTATCTGTTTCATTGTATTTTGCTCTTCTTTGTTGCCGTGCTAAATTCCTATATAAATATTGTGTTTTCTACAGTATGCATCACGCTCATATGCAGCGAAATCGTCTTGGACATAAATCGTGTGATATTGCTATTTGGTCTTTTCTTCTAAACAGTTATTGGTTATTTCTTTATGAAAGTGGCTAGATGGAGCTAATTCCACAGTCACAATAACCCACGTTTCACGGATGAGGCAAGACAACCGAATTTGCGTTATTTGGATTGATGAATCACATGGAGCTCAAGCAAGTCATACGTGATGTTTAACAGGTCAATGACCCAATAGCTTTGGAATTCGAACCTCGAATATTTTGAGCTGGCGCACGGTTGCAATAGTAACCTGCACCACTGAATGATTGATGCACTCAATAAGCTGGCTTAGTTTCATTGAAAATACAGTAAATCATTTCGGCTGTTCACCGAGCCTGGTAGTTTGTTTGCAAAGGTTTCATCACCAGCAAGCTCGCCGAACAGGCTAAATGGAATTCAGTTCACCCGAGCTACGAGAACCAATTTCCAATATTTTGTCATTCAGTAAATCATTTCACTGATTTTGCATCATCGAAAAGCTGTCTGGACTAATGAGCAAGAATAGGACAGCAAATTTCACAGGTTACCAAGATAGATCCACTGCCAGAGAATTTCTTTCGTGGATTATCAGGTGGGTTGATTTAGTTCAATGCCAAGAGGTATTTGTAGTTGTTCATCAACTAACTGTTTTGCTTGGCGCTGCATTGAGGATTTGAATCAGTGCGTGTATGTCTTTACATCGGGGGCGGATCGTTCGGTTCGTCAGGCGTTTGTAAGTCCCGCCCATGGAAAACACGTCTGCTAGTGACTTCTCTTCTTTTCGTATTTGCGTATCGTCGTTTAAACTGTGTATCAAGTCAAATACTTCACCACTGGATTTGTTTGCGTTGTTCCCCTGGCCTCTTATTCTCTCATGAAGCCCATGGATATCCTACTGCGCATTCGTGTTAGTTCTGCTAAGCTTTGCGATCCCGAAGTGAGATCGTGTTAGAAAGTCATTAGACCAAACCTATTCCTTCTGGTGGCAGGTATAAACAATCTGACACTACAACGCAAATCGCCGGAAAAGAAGGATGTGACTTTCGCAGAGGCACGCAAGATCTGTGAACAACATAACAATAATCTGGTGCAAGTAATCTCCATCAACGCGGTCACTTTATTCCAACGGCACATACAAAAACCAGTCCGAGCCCTAGTGGACATACATACCTTAAAGCCACAACGTGACACTTCTGGTAACTTGAAAACTATCATGCTAGCTCAGATTCATTGTGCACAGAGGAAGCATAGAACCTATCGTTTCTACTTGGTAGCTCTAGCCTGTAATTGGTGACCGTCCCTCTCCCACACACTAACCTTATGATCGAATAGGAGACAAGTGATAATTAGTAGGGTTTTCAGTCGATGCTAATGTTGCGCTAATTTTTATATGAAATTTGCATGTGAGTTAATTCCATTGAGCCTGGGGTTCTCTTGAACTTTACCGCTAATAATGAATCAAATGTGATTGTCTATGCACAATGAAGGACACACTTGGCAGGATGCTTAACATTGGGAGATAACAAATGAAAATTATTTCACCCACAAGGCAAAACAGAATCTGAATTCATTTCCCATTTATGAAAAATTAGATTGTCTCAACTCTAACTCCTAGATTAGTTGCTGCAATTTTTCTACACCCGGCACAGATTTATCATTATTCACAAGGCCACTACCAACTGAGTGTCCTCATTGTCACACTCACTACTGATGAACGATAAGGATTGAAAAAGCAGAACCAGGTTATGAAAAGATGTGTTGATGAGGAGAAATGACACAACAAGGAAGAGAAACTATATGATGAGGTTGGTTACAAAAAATAGAGGCTTTTGATGTTAGGTGGTATTGGTATTGATATCTAGGTAGAATAGATAGAACCCGAAAATTACAGTTAACGTCTGAAATGGTTTTGATCTATTTTTCCTTTTCAGGGGAAATAGTGCTACATTTTTTGAAATCTGTGTCCGAGTTCCATTTTAAGGGGTTTTCCTATCCTACCTTTCAATGCGAATGATTTGTGAAAATCGTGTTTGGTTAGTAAAAAGCGGTGTTATTCAATGGATACTCGGCCTCAATGGAATTGACTCTCTAGGTCTATAATGGTCTGAGCTGAGCCCGTTTATAGAACCAGTCATGAATTTATGGGGTGGGGAGGGCCGGTTAAAGCTACAACAATTTCATTTGGAATTGAGTGTTGTTTATTGCGGGTATAGTATACTACTCATGAGTAGAACTAGTGTAAATGCTAAACAAAAGAGGATCATTCATATGGATCACTGATACCCTGAGACGCAAATAGAGACGAGAGATAGAACAGAAATAACTTACTCCTCACCATCATTGATGACGTTTTGAATGCTGGAAGATTCCAAAACAGCAGTCACATTGACGACGTTATTCAATCCAACCAAACTTAATAGTCCATCTGTGGTGTTCCCACCGGTCTCGGAAGTACTTGGGCAATAAATCGTTAACGCTTGAAACACATTTTGAGGTACTTGAAGGAGCACCAGTGATTCCACATCCGGACTCAGCTGCACGTTGGAAATCAGGTCTGGCCATAACGTTTTTAGGTACAAATTTAAGACCGCATCAGTTTGGTTTTGACCACGAGGTGTGATCGCATAGCGACAGGCGTCGTTTACGGCTACGACTGAGAAAATGACAATAACAATGCAGACAATGAGTAGAAGAAAAAAAAACACAGCTGAAGCTATCATACTAGCGATGAGGTACTTTGCCGAACAACGTGGAGGTGGATAGGTATTTGGGGCGTCGTTTTGTTGAGCGTCTTGATTGAATGCCTCTGAACTGAGAACAGTTCGAGTTCCTGCGAGAGCCAAAAGAAAAAGACCAAAAGGTTCCTCCAAGTACATCTGATGAACTTAATTAAAGTGAAATCAAGCAATGGTTTTGAGCATTTTATTGTTTCGAAATTGTTTAGCCTCCTCAACATCTTCCTAACAAATGGAATGACTAATTGTATGATCCATCACAGATTGAGTTAATCACATCCTGTCGGACGTGTTTTACTGTCAATTCAACTTTCCCATTTATTTAATGCAACGCGGTGATTGGATATTCAGAAATACAAGCATAGTTATACTTAAAACTCAATAATGAAGGCCAAATAAAAACACTGTATGAGATGCTCGTGAATAAGAATGACTTGAAGGGCAATACAAAACGTGTAGCACACTTGCAACGTGATAAGATTGAATAAGGCTGTGCTGGAAAACAATCCCAAGTTACTTGACAGATAACTCTCTGTACTCCTGATCATTTAAAATGCACACGAAAGAATTGAAACTTGATAGTACGTCGTATTAGAAACCTATCGGAATGGGGAGAACCATGTAAGAAAATGATTTAGTTTTTATTTTCTCGTCCCGGTGTAGGAGAGCACTCTACAATTTGCATTATGCCAATTTTCGGAGTAGTCTGAGATGAGTTACTGAGGTACGGTATGTCAGACTGAGTACCATTCGGCTTTTACCAAAAAAAGAAGAATTAACTCTTCGCATGTATGATAGGTAAGTGCTGAACAGAAATTAAGTTAGGACAGCACCTTCTGGTCAACCTTCTGTGATAAACGGTAGTGAACGTATAGGATCTTGATAATGTATAACCGGTTGTGAGTTGGTGAAGTGAGCTCAATCTGGAAAGGTTGAGCACAGCCAGAAGAGAGAGGTACTCAACAATACTAAACAATCAATAGTGTTGGAGACAACAATATGGTTTTGATTGAGCTATTAGGCTAGGTAAGATAGATATTTGTCGGGTGGAGCAATGGAAGTAAAGGGTTTCGGTTATGGATGTGGGTAAACTGATATGAGTGAAGTGAATCTCAAACGAGAGCCTCTCAAATAGCTCAGAAAATCTGCAATGCAGGCAATAAGACAAAGCTCTAAAAGTTTCCCAGGGTACTGTAGTGATCAAAACTACTACTGCAAACATTTTAAATAGAACACAATGTAGCGAACAAGGCTCGTTTTTAGTGATTTGACTTCTTGGACGAATGCATCAAAATTTATATAAATCCAACAAAATGCAGGACGGTGGAGATAGTGCTTACAAAAGACAGTAAGAAGAATCTAACTAAGAGCAAGTTTTGCTCGCTACATTGTGTTCTACCCCTGCAAAGTTGAAAGGCATTGCTTACAATTTTTGATTAATACGACACACAATGAAGGCACTACGACCCCTTTAAGGATATGAGGAAGAGTCAGTTGGTCGGATAACATATGAGCAACCAGCGAAGGATTATGATCACAATAGCGCATAGTCTGCCTTGGTAGATGATCATGGAAGAGTGAGAGAACGGTCAGAATGAAAAAACGGTGCACTTTGAGGGACTTGTGAAATCTCGTAACCTAATGAAGGGAAAGTAACTTAATTCAAACACTGTAATCACGGCTTTGAGTATCAAAGTGGTGACTTAAATTGATTAGAAGTGGTAGGAGAAAAGTTAAGCACTGTATGACCCGATCTCCCTTACTCAAAAGTTGACCAGGGAAGATTTTGAATCTGAGGAGACTAATTTCTCATTGCTTTCGTAAACCACAATGTGGTTAGAAGAAAGGGTTTCATAAGTCTGAAAATTGGCATCTATGATAAAAACAGATTTATTGACATAATCAACCAGGGTACTGGTTAAGTAGTCTAAACAGCCACTCTGAATTGCAGATAGGTTCAATCCTCATTTGGGATACTTGACGTGTATGATAATACTACCCTATCTGGTATGCAGAGTTGGACGATCGATGTGAAAACAGACAAAACGTTGAAGATGGATTACCTCCTTTCCAATTTTGTAATGAAGCTAGTCTTCATGGAACACTATGACACCCAGTTGAAAGTTAAACCACTTTACCACTCCTAACACAGATTTTACGGTTGATCATGCTGGGAGCATAGACCAGAGGTATCGCTGGTTCACGATGTTTTCGATAATCCCCGGAGTGTTTTCTGATCGTTCATTTTTTGATTAGCCTCTGATCCCAATCGATCAGGAGGGGGGGGGGCAGAAACTTCACTTTTATGTGAAGTTTCATGAACACACGGGATTACACATTGAATGAAATTATGTATCAATTTTTAGGCATAATAGTCGCTATGACAAACAAGTTAAAATTTGATGGAAACTGGAGGAGTGAACACGATTGGGTGGGCATGTAGCGAACTGATGGGTAGTGGGTAGGGTGGAACGGGAAAACTAATAGTACGGCGGCGACTTAAAGATGGTACCATGGAAATGTTTTGAACATGATGGTTGACTGTTCATCTACTTTTGTTTGCTCAAGACTGCTCCGCACAAGATTGTTTAATTCATCCGGCGGTGTAAATTCTCAAGGAAAATGTAACGAAAGATGAACGGTGTTGTTATAATTAAGTACTCATGTTCAGCCAAAATAGAAGACTATTTCAAGTCTATTTGGAACCCGGGTTTAAAACACTGTAAAATAAGGCTTTTGGGGATATGAAATAATGAAGAAAGTGAATAAATAAGAGGAATTTATAACAAACCAAAAGCGATAGAATAACGATAGATGGCCTAGATGGCATAGAAATGGTTCGATAACTGAAAATCAATTGCCGTAAGAGGTTCGAGAAGCTTCCAAAGGCCAATACACATATTCAAAGGATTCTCGTGAGGTATAAATTCCTGACAGATTTAAACGGGATGACATATTCCTTTCCCCAAACAGGGATAATCACCCCCTGCTAAAGTGTATGTAAATCTTATTTTAAAGAAGCAAAAATTTACTAAAATGAGCTATCGATTTTGAAAATTCATCCTTCAAAGCCGAGCAGAATACAGATGATGGCATGGAACTTGTTCGTCGATTAGAATTACCTTTAAAAAACGAACGCTCGAAGCATTCAGTCCCATAGAGCGCGATATAAACGGTCAGACTGGACAGAAGGAGCAAACAGAGGACCAACACGATATAGCCAATGGTGAATAGGATAATAAGACCAATGCTGGTTGTTTGTTTCACTTTCGTACTGGTCGTTGTTAGATCTTGAATAGTTGGCTGTAGCTTTTGGGCAAGGGTGATCCACAGCTTTTGTACTGGTTCAAATAATTCATTCACGTCGAACTTCTCGCTCAACTGAGAAGAGAAAGGATAGTGCAGGAAACTTTAAAAATCTTGTCGGTACTTGAATCCATCATTTGTGTTGCAGAGAACACGGTGTTATGATACAAGCTGAATAGAAAACTGTTCATCATTCTGCGAGACCGGATTAGCAGCCGAAGTTCAATAAAAGTAAACTAAATAATTGTGGTAATCTTCGGCGATCAGTCAATCTTCTTCCATGCCTCACCCGTAGACAATATGAAAGTAAGTGAATTCCAGAAACAGGGACAATGACGTGCTAATCGGTAGAATATACGCTTAAGAAATATAAAAAAAATTAATAGGGCTATTTGTGACAAAATAAACCGGATCGCTGAAAACTACCTTACTTTTGGTGTGAGACACTATTCACATTAATTTGAAAAAGGATGCGATTGGTGGTTTCCTTCAAATATTGAAAATAAATCAGACCTGTTGGAGCGAATTACTGTGTTCAGCATGGTAATTACAAGAATGCGAGTCTATTGGTGGACCGTTCCATCAACTGTCCTGTGCGCATGTGAAAATTCTGAATACGCGTTCCAAATGAGAGATTCTTTTGTTTGTATGGCATTTTATTAATAATAAAGAACTATCCTCGTCCAGGCACCGGCTTGCGGAGTTATAACACTTGTATTACTGATTCTAACTATTTATTATAACCCTCCGTTTAATGAAAGCTTAAGTTAAATATACATTCTTATTTCTTTTTGTCTATCGACGAAATGTGTATGTTTCTATGATGCCTTCAGTTTAACATTGGAGCAAAGCACTTGACAAACGACCTTTTTCAGTGCAAAATGTGTTTATTAAAAGATACTACTTAAAATTATGTGGGACACCTTTTCTAATTTTAATAATGAATATTGTTACTTTCAATAATGCTACTTCTCATGAGGGCGAGGTAGTCAGAGTTTGACTGTGAAATATATCTTGATATAAACTGATTAGGGGCTTCACTCCAAAGATAACTTATTGATCTTGTGTTACTTCAGTAAAAGGTTAGTAACCTCTCACCAGAAAAAGCATGACCCCGTTTGATATCAGTTCTTTTCTAAACAATAAATTTTGTAACCTCACCAAAAATCAACTGAACTAGACATTGGAAATTTGATGTGTCAACTAAGGGATGTTCAGCAGCTGAAAAAATTGTCACCCTATCCGTTTGTGGCAAGGGAGTATAGTGGCTTCAGATCGCCAGTGTAATATGTTCGAGATTTGTCATCTGCCTGTTCCACATGTATGCCTTCTCATGGTTGCAGGTATTATTTTCTGGGAGCATTCGCTCGTGCATACTTTTCCGTTTTAGCATGGAGTCGTCGATATCCTGATGCTGCTTCTTCAGCTAGGTTCTCCATCTTTGTTAAAGTCACTGCTACCTCCGCTGGATTAACTCCACTTTGAACTGTGCATGAGTTCAGTGCTACAACTTCACTTACTACGCCTTTCGCTTTCAGATACTCTCGAGAACAGTCATGCTAAACTTGCAGTGCTTGTAAGGGGACAACATATTTTCTCTTGACTAACTGGTTATTGTTCCTGTTATTTACCGGGTTGTCGAGAATCACAGAATATTAGAAACAGAACAGCCTCCACAGGTCTTCAGATAACATCCCTCTCTCCAAAGAATAAAAGCGTTGAAATGCGTTAAAACTACAAATTTAAATATACAATACAATATGCAATGCTGGTCAAAAATAGATAGCACACTGGATTATCTAACCGGCCTTTACTGTGCTCACAATGTTAATGGTTTAACGAGATGTAAACAAACTAACTAATTTTCGTAAGGTGTGCTCAGTTGACTTTCATTCACACTCATATTTTGATGGAAGGCGGTACAAGGAGAGTCCTATCTAGCGACCGAATTAAGAATGGGGCTCATCCGACCAGACGCGCAGACGCAGCGGCGGGAAGTGCCTCGCGAGACAATGTTGACTGCCACCCGAAACGAGAGAATCGACAACTACAGCCCGACAGACAATCCGCAGCTAACAGGAAAGATATCCACCGAATGCCACAACGTCAGAGCTGTCAATCAAGGCATCTCGCGCCGCGATCGGGTCAAACCGGTCGGAATGGCACTCGGAAGAAGAGGCAACGAACGCTCCAAGTGCGGACCAAAACCAACAAGGAATGGCCCACAGAAAGCGGCATGAATCATCCCGCCGCGCGGTCGAGAACTGATTGTATATAATGGAACGCACACACCATTTGCTTTTGAATTGGATCAATAAACATTTTTTCCAGCCAGCTCGCCTTCTCGCGGCAATATGAGCTGATCCCCGTGCACTTATAACAAGAATTCGATATTCAAAGTGTGTCTTCGGTTCAGAATAAATAGGGCAGAACAGTACTTTATTCATTAAGTTATCGGTTTATGGGAGCCGGGAACTTTGCTGTTTAGATATGGAAAGTATTCAAATTCGAGCTCTACGACGTCCAAATGAATTAAAAAGCCATATACTGAACGATTACTTCGCAACTGATCACCTGCCTTCACCAAAAGGCTGCAACGAAGAAGTATTAGAAGTCTTTGGGGTACTACACACGTGTTTGTGGTGAACAACAGATGAGGTGGATCCCGTAGTCATGAAGACCCACAGTTAAGTATTGCAAAACGGGAACCTAAACCTCGGGACTTTGAGTGGTGAACCATGTGAGACCTCGATCGGTTAAACGTGGTGTTGGACCAAATGATAAAAAGCTGCCTACCATGAAGATTGGATGGCATTAGCTCAGTTTGGACCATAGGATTCAAAGCACACCGGTGAATAATAAATCACTAGCTCATTCAGTATTCTATCACCTTTAACACATGAACGTGTTTTTCTGGATTCGGAATTTGTGCTGAAACAAATGCTGAATTGCTAGTTTGTGAATTTTCAGCGGCTCATAAATTACGTTTAGGCAATCAACTTCCTCCGAAAGGAACGCGTCATTGGGTTCACAATAGTGTAATGTTGCATGGAGTGATGAGGCAAGATTTCAATCACAAATTATTGATGAAAGAATGAGAGTTTGAAGGTGAATAGGACAAAAGCATCCTCAGAAGAGCCAGTGTTTTGACAAGGGTTCGCGTACGGTATGTTTATCCATATTTTCTGGTGAGAATAGTGATGGTTAGTGTGAAATATCTAAAAATATCAAAAACGCAGGTGAAGCAACTGGTAAGATAGAGACCACAGTGTATGCTACAGAGCAACAACGCCCCCAGAAACGCCAGTTTTAAGAGGTTCAATCATTTAAACAAAATCATGGCATTCTTTAAATATCATGACCTATTAAGCTCACAGATGTGAATCCCATCAGCCAATAATGGGATAATGTGAGCAGAAAACTGTTACAATCCTTAATACCAGAAAATCTGAGGGCGCGGGGAATGCTGGAAAAAAATTTCTCACTGTTGTATAGATATCATTCTTTGATGGTGGTAGGCCACTCGGGATGTGCACCATTGTGGCACGTCAAAATTTAGCAATAGTTAGTAAACTAGTAAGGACGACTCAACTGTCTGATGTTGGTCTCCACATTAGAAGTTGTGTTTTCGTTAAACGTTCTTCCGTTTCGATCGCATGTTAATAGACATGTTTCGTTTGATATTTTTTAAGTTGTGACTTTGATCGCATATGATTGTATGGATTTGTGCGCTGAAGTGAGCTTCTCATTTACTTTTGGTCACCAATGGGATTTGGTGATTTGGCTCCCAAATGAATTATGGCAGAACAGTCACAATCCTCCATGAGCGCTTTCCGGTGGTTTCAAATGTTTTGTAATGTGAACATAATTCTAAGCACGGTTGTGATTAGAACAAATGTCATTGTAAAAATGCGACTTCTTTGACACGGAAGAGATAGACATTAGCAAATTAAAACTTCTCAGTCATTCCGCGCTTGTTGTCTAAGTCACGTTAAACGCTTTGCGATCAGCGTTTGAGTGGCCCACGTTTCGGGAGTGACAGTGTACAAGTTTTCCTAGCCGATTAGAGTCTAGTAAAAACTGAATTTGGTATTCAGTGTGCAAACTCCTGAAGGCAGGGAAGATGTGAGTGGTCTACGGTATTTGTTTGCACAGTACAAATAATCCCAATATACGTGCACGCACTCAACTGAAATACGCGGTATTTCAGGTTCAGCAATCTGTTTGTTTTGTCGGAACTGAACTGGGAAACGCTTCCGTGAGTCCCAAGGTAGACAGCCAACAATTGGTGTGCGTGACCACATCAATGAAATGAGATCATAATAATTTGGTATGATCCTTGAGTACTCCCAAATACCGAATTTTTCACCGCATGTGCTATGTTATTTGTCAGTTTATGAGGAGAAACAACAACCCACTCCTGTGGAGGGAAACAAACCTACAGGAGAGAACCATCAGTACGTCCAAGATCGATCGCTTCGTTTGTCTTTTGGCCCTGTTTTGCTGGTTCATAGATGTTGCGGGTTTTTATTCCTGCTGTATTGGGCATAATAGAAACACCACAGGGTTCATTATCTGTCTTCCATTAATTCCGGAATACACTTTTCAGGACCACAGCATCATCTGAAGCCATAAAATGCCACTAATACATGGAAGGTTCCCGTAAGAATATCGAAAGACAAACAATATAACGAGGAGACTAGATTTCGTAACTTTGTCTTCTCTCATGACCTCAATCACGTCGTAATGACTCAACATGACGTGACACATTGTATGTGAAGAACCGTC
This sequence comes from Echinostoma caproni, assembly GCA_900618425.1. Taxonomy (NCBI): domain Eukaryota; kingdom Metazoa; phylum Platyhelminthes; class Trematoda; order Plagiorchiida; family Echinostomatidae; genus Echinostoma; species Echinostoma caproni. The sequence continues at coordinate 65,839 of UZAN01040354.1, read as the reverse complement.
ATTGGGAATTTCCAGAATCGACCTTGATGCAGATCTCTCTTTCTCCATGTGACCCCCATAGAACTTGACAGATATTGTTGTCCTTTCCCTTTTCACGGTTATCTGCGTAGCAACAAGGGACCTGGTGCTTACCCAGATAACCCGAACGAGAAAGCCCATCGTGTCTACAGTCGCCAAACTTTAACAGGCCCAGGGAACTTCGAGTGTGCAGCAGGAGTGACATGAACACATGGATGGATTGGATCTGACAACAAGAACATTACAAAAAGTACAACCCGGTAATCAGAGAGTTTCGTTTTTGAGTGAGGGAATCCAAGTGCTGCAAACCGCGGAAAATGATCCAATCAGATCGCAGAGAGGATCAGAGGGAATTTACTTGTTTAAGTTCACAGATTAGAAGACAATGTGAAATGATGGAGCAATCGCAATATATCAACATAAATAACTGTAAATGTACAAAGACGAAGCCACGAAAACACCAATAACGTGTGGCTGTATACGGTCACTCGTCAACTGTTTTAGCCGAAATAAAAACTCACGCGTTCCTGAATAACTTGCGACTTCTTATTCAGTTCCGTTTGTAGTTGATTCAAGTCATTGACAATCGCTGTCATGTTAATTCCAAATATAGTTGTCAACTCAGAAAGCACAACACTGGGTTCAGTGAGAATGGCGCTCGAGTTGAACTTGACATCCAAAACGGAGATCTGATTCTGTGGAACGAAAACAAATGGAGGTTCCGTGCGACTGAAAATCACCATGCATATGTTTTATTGTTTGCATTCAGTACAAAACCAAGTAGCTGTCCTAAAGGTAGAACAGAAACAGAAATTAAAATATAACTGACGTGCTTGTTTAGCAAATATTTATTTTTCAAACGAATTAAATGAAAATAACGAAATGTCAAGTTCGCATTTCCGACCGTAGAACCAAATATTTCTTGAATCGGGAGCGGTGTAAACACGTTTCCTCGTTTGAGTGCTGTGGAGTGTAAAGCGGATTGAATCACATTTCGTTCTCAACTAATCCGTTTTCTAAGGCTTGCGAGTATTTCTCAGTACCAAAACAACTATAAATGTTGATTACACAAAAGAAAACGTTCCAATTCGACAGTTTTTGGTTGGCAAGTCGTTTAATTTTAGATACAACGAGAACTTCGCTCCATAAATTATTGGTTTTTTTTACAAGCTCAATAAATTAGTTTTTACATGTTATTCCACTGAAATCTTTATTGTTAACGTGTGAATTGGGAAATGAGAGGCAGTGATAAATTGATTTGTTGTTGCATGTACACGACAGCATTCAATAATTAATTTCCTTTGTTTTCTGAAACCGAAACTCGAGCACTTACATGAGGAATCAAAACCCCTAAAGAGGAAATACACTGCTTGGTTGCCGTTTGGCTGGAATAAAAAATATACCCGATCCTAATGAGTCCCCAAAAGAACGAAACTGCTGTTCAATGCTTTAGGTTTTTCTCCTTGAAAATCCTTTAATTAAAGCCTCCGGCAATCAATTCACAATTCTGTGAGGAATAAAATCCTTACCACTCAAAAACGTGTCATTCATGTGTAGTCCTTGATGCCTGTGAAATCAGATGAAGTTGGTCCACAGAATAAGTTTGAACCAATGAATCGATGTTTTCATTTACAATGGGTCTATCATTCCTTCCTCTCCCCAGGGCAATCTAATTGACTCAAAAGTTGTACTGAACTAATGGAATACGAACACAGCAGGAAAACACACTCTAAAACTTTGGGTATGCTAACAAATACTTCAATATGTCCACTGTCGGATGATCATTTTATGTTCTTTTCGATGCAATCTGATGATAATCAGTAAGCTGTTACTTATTGTGAAAAATTGACAACGCATCGATCACAAATTGTACGCAATTTTCTTCACAGATAGTTCCCTTAATAATCAGTGATAATGACTGGCTGGACCGCGTAGCATATGTCATTATTTCTTCCCAAATAGCCGTGGGACTCTCAATAAGAACAAATGAGGGCACTCCCTAGACAGAACCCGGATAAAAACGGAGAGGCTGTGACATACCAGGAATACTCCCCACTTGATGTTCATTTTAGATCAATACACACGATAGGTGCTCGGTGATGCGTCCCAAGTCAAGTTGGTTGATAAGCACGCAGTGAATGAAGCAATACGTTTGTTGTAGACGACACATATGTGGCCAGCCCATAGAAGGATGAGCAAGCAATAATGGTCGATACACAGGAAGGAAGGCAGACCAAAAACTGGCTCAAGCGTTACACAACATCCGTATGCGGTCAAGCAATCATTCAAACAGGCATCGAATCAATCAGCGAGGACAGATCAACGCACATATCCGATTGGCCGCAACCGATCGATATTGTAATGGAGTCAGTCGACATGAAGTGAGTGTGTGGGTGCGTGTACTAGCTAGCATCATCTGCCCATCCATCGATCAATCAAGCAATCCGGCCACAGGCAGCATGAAAAACGTATCAGTCAATTGTAGGTTACAGCACTCGGACTTCTCCAAAGCGCTTGATCAGGTGAACCATGAAATACTGTTCGGTAAACTGTACGATTTTGGTATCAGTGACCTCGCGCTTGATTGGATTGCTGCGTTTCTCCAACAACGGACCATGTCGGTTTGAGTCTCTGATTCACTGTACGCTCCTATCGCCGTTTCCCGCGGAGTCCCTCAGGGTTCTGTTCTTGGTCCTCGACTTTTTGTCTCGCTTATAAACGACGTACCGAATGTCCTAGGACGCTACAATAACCGGTTTCCCTATTTGCTTGGACAAGAACTAATGCAGCATGCATCAACAGAAAAGGACTTGGATGTTATAAAACCACGAAGACTCGAGCTGTTCTATTAACTGTACCAGGGCGTCATCAACAGCACTCAAACATGTTGGTCAACTTAAACGTGGTTTTGTCGTTTTGAAACATCTTTATTCCCACACATGCAGTCGGCATTCATCCTGCCGCATATTGAGTATGCCCTCCAAACTTAAAATCCATGGCAAGATTTTGGAGCGTCCACAAAGTCTCGCTATGAAAATAGTCACAGGACTCTATTATGATTCATACATGGGGATACTGCAGTCATTGGGTCTATACTCTGCTCAGTACCGTCGGATTCGAGGAGACTTAATTTTAGTGTACCAAATATAGCAGAAACCACACCACCCTCGTCGCTAACTTTTGCCATTATAATCAAACGTTCATCTACGGAGACATCCATTCAAGTTACTACTCCAAAAATCTCGACTTGACTGTCGACGTCATTGCTTCGCCGTCAGAGTGTGCACTGTCTTCCTTACCATCTCATGTCGTTTATAGCAAGACTATTGATTCTTTCAAGGCGAAACTTGACTAATCATTAACAAACATTCCATTCCATCATCTATGAGCACACATAGAAAAACCGAATACAGCATATGGAATTATATTGATTGACCATTGTTACAGTTCAATTAGTGTAAACACCCTATGGGACAAGAAAAGCATTTGCTTGTAAGTAACGCCCATAATAAAAGGCTGACTTTGAATCGTTTTTGACTGTAAGGCATGGAATATAAACGAAGCAGAAGCATTTCACACAATACAATTAACACGGAATTAAAATGCAGAGCTGTGAATCCAAATTGTACTCATTGTTCATTCTGATTAGTGGTGCACATTCCTTTCTCGTCGAGACGGAAAGCACCGAGAGACACCACTTGCAAACGTGATAAATCCTTTTCCCTTTATTCATTTAATCAATACAAGAAGGTATATGTGGGCCTAATGGATATTGGCTGTCAGTTACTCGCTTGCTTTGGTTCAGCTGCGAAAGCATATTTATGTGATCGTGCCAAACGCAGAGGTATGGGAGTTGCACTGAGTCATTTCAACAAGGTGGCGGAGAAGTGAGCTCGATGGTTTGGGTTCGATTAGGGGTTACAGTTCGGTTAGAACATTTGCTATAAAAATGAACTGGGTTATATAAATTGGTCAGTGTCACGGATAGAAGATCATAGAACGCATTAGGCAGGGTATTATCAAGCGTGATGCCATCATTATCACAGCAGTAACAATTACGACAAAAATGTTTTTTAATATTTTATTTTGTTTCCAGAGACGAACCTCTAATTGCTTCCAAATCCTTTAATTTCGAAGTCTCGTAATGACTGGAAATGCTTTGGGTGCGTTTACGTGGTGACCAATAACAATTCTGTCTACATAAGTCTTGTGTGTTATTAGCACTGAATAAAGAAAATTTGTGTTTCAGTTTCATCTCCGCACTATGTGGCGGGGGAGGGGGTATTTAAAACGGATTTGTGCAAAAATACCCCTCTTCACACGGCAAATCTTTCACACACCTATCCCCTGTACGTTTCCACCGTGTCTTCGTTTTTGAGAGCAACACACCAACCGCATTTCGATAATACTGTTACATTGGTCCGGTTAAAATAGAAAATTCCAACAATTTAGGCTTTACTGAAAACCGTAAAATAACACTATGCTAATGGCATCACTCCGGTTGAGATTCTGTTCAACTTAATCAGGTGGACATAATACATAGTGGTCATTCTACTTGAGAACTATGTTTTGGACATATCCATTACCTCTCCTTCTAAATTTTAATACTGCGATGTAATGTTTGGGTCAATATGTCCTAACTGGTATTCATGACTTCGAGATCTGGGCCACACAGAATAGCCACTTCACTCGAACCGCAAGCCAGTACTGTTCACATACAATCAGCAAACGCCTGCCACCAATCCTTAGGCGAGGCCACCACTACTTTAAATGAAATCATTCTGTTGGTGTTTCAGTTGGTTGGTCCGTTATAATGAGTTGTCTTTCATCAAGGGAGTACACGCGATTCTTTCTGTCCGTCCATGTAACGTGAGATTCAGTCCTCAAGAAGCGAGCTTCCCAGAAACGCCATGTGAGCGCTATTTCTACTTGCATTACCTATTTCTACTAAACAACTTTTTCGACAGTGTTTGACTAGTTTGTACAATACAGTATGATGCATAGGATAATATAGTATGGTATACTGTTGCATATTATGTATGTGTAATGAATACTGAACTTGGAGGTAACTACGCAAATCACAAAAATAATTCAAACCAGGAATATAGTGAATATGTAGTTGTGGAATACGGTGTGACGTCACCGTAGCCAAGGGGCGTGAATCACATTGTAAATAAGACGAGTCATTTTATCCTTGGAACGGGGATTTTGAAAGCATGCACTAAACGCAATTTTTGCCATTTTCAAAGAACGCATTTATTATCTCGCTGACCGATAATGAAATAAGTTCTCTCATGTAACATTTTGTGAGAAGCACCACTGTCGTAAAAGCACATCTGAATAACTACTTTAAGAACACATAAATATCCCTTATAATGATGTGACCTCATTCTTGGAGTGAACAAAATGTAACCGAGTAATCACTGGTTAGATTGACCCCATGGTAAGTGAATTCGTTCGCGAACACTACAGAACAGAGCAAACATTTGATGGAATCTTATTTCTGATGGACAAAGAGGGCATCACTGTGGTTGCATGCACAGGCCAGTAACAGTGGAGAGAAATAAACTAGATAATTAAAAGTCGAAGACGACATTATCATCGTGCTGCAAACTACAGTAAACTGAGTTTCACTATTCACTTGCAAACTCACAATGAATACGAATTTTGTATGTCGATTGTGATAAGTTCAGTAGCCTTGGTGGGATTCGATTCCATGCGCGTACAAAGCGTAGGCGGCGTCCATGGGTGGGTTTAAACCCTACCAAGGCTACTGAACTTTTCACAATCGACATACAAACTTCAAAGCTGCCAAACAACAATTTGAATACACATTTATTGGTAACACTGAAGGCGGATATGAATGGGGCCTACCTTGAGGAGGAAAGAAAGTATACATGTATAGGCAACACAGAATACATGCTCTAATTGTGTATACATACCTTTTCAAGCATACTGTCTTGATGAGAAATGACAACAAGAACGCCACTGCTGTCGGTTCACTGACAAATCCTTCAATGTCTTTAACCAGCCAGTTGCAGAGTCCGGGCATTTCTTCATGATACGTCTCAAGGTCATCTGTTGACCTCCACGTGGTTTTCTCAACCCCGGAGCGGCTACAGCAAATAAACCACAGAAAGCAATACATGCCCTAACTAGCGAAACCATCCGATCCTAATTCGATACCCGAGCAAATTATCCCCGACAAACTCCCAAACAAACGATCGCCTACCTCCAGATTACTAACCCGTTTACTACGTCCCACATGAGCCAAACTTCCTAACCACCTATTGTTGAAGTACTCTAGTTAATGGAAGCCTACTCGTAAATTCAAGGTCTCACATTCGTAAATCAGAACTGAACAAACGATAGCAGAAGATACACAACCTTCTGGGTAGGCTGCTTAAGTCGTGTAAATTTGGTTGGTCTTCTGCTTTGCTGCACTACAATCATTGAAGGTGCAAAGCACATACGGCACGTGAGAACAGCATTTACTTGTCTAACGAGTGCGCTTTGTACGTCCTCAATACATTCGAACTATGTCATCGGGGTATGCGATCGACATGATCTGCTGCCCATTTAATATTTACGTTTTGGAGACCACTCAGTGCGTTCTGCGATATTTCCTTCAAGACGAAATAGGGCACCATTGAATGCTGATGTTGTTGACGACCGGCCTATTTAGCTCGTTACAGACCGTCACCCGACTGGGGGAACGTAAGTAAATCATTGATTGTGGTCAAAGTTATCACATGTTGGTTGGCACAATCCTTTCGAGATACCGTCTTCAAAATAGGAACATTCAGTGAATCACCGCCAAGATAAAGGAATGCACTCCTGAGACCAAATGTTGTCGAGTAAACTAGTAATAGAGGTGACGACGCTATCAATTCCCATTTTGAAAATAGTGGGAGGAACGCCATCCAAACTTTCTTTTCCTCTCTTCAGAGCTTAATTACAAGATCGAACTTCATCTGCCGGAGGATCACACGACAGTTTAGTTGCAGACGAGGTGATCTGATTTTCTCCACACCAGCTGAACTGTTCGCTGGAGTACTTCGCTCCGCGATTAAGCCGTTGTTCTTCATTGTGAACTGTTTGCGCCCATGTGTCGCAAAACTTTTCATTATTGGGGATTCATCGTGTTTGTGTCAGCTGGAACAGTCTTTGACTATTCACCAAAGGAGCCTCTTCTTCCAGGTCGACCAGGTCCCACGATTCTTCTCGAGGCACTTCTAGAGCTGAACTGGCAGACGCTATCTAATCCTGTTTTGATCGTAGTAGGTCGAGATTTGTCTATTTTTGTCCATCGGGGATAGTGACTCATTATATATCTAATGCTTCCGATGGTTTAAATGATCGGACCCACATGCAACATTCGCGAGAGAATGCATTACGCGGCTAATCTGATCCCACTGCTCGTTTAAAACATCACGTTGAAGCACGCTTGGCTCACGCACTAGCCCGGGCTCATGGCCTGCCAGAACAGTTGGGACAAACAGACGATAATGAGCTAACCGCATTTACAGGTTTTGTCTCCGGTCGGTGAGTCAGAGAGTGACGTGCATCAAAACTAATGCGTGGTAATAATCGACACAGGTGGTTCTATACAACCTGCAGTTTTGTACTTAGCTACGTCAACGGAGCACCATGTTGCCGTCCGTGGACAGCTGTGACGGAAGTGGGTGGTTTCTTCTGACAAAGCAGACCAGAGGCAAACTCAATCGTTAAAGTGAGACAGTATCAGTTTTCTACCGGCAACATACCAGATGCTGAATGATAGTGCTCATGTGCTACTACCACAGATAACAAGGATTTGATAAAGATCACCAGCTTCTGGAAGATCATCCCGTCTTCCCTGGGTAAAAGCAAACCATTATGGTAATAATACTGTAAAATATGCAATCGGATGTAATGAGTAGAAACAGAGTGAACGAACTCACTCGTAGAGATAAGCATTTGAGATGATCGAGTGAGTTGGTCAGAGTCAGACACAAGGAGTCAAAAGCATCTCGCAACGCGTTCTGATAACCTTTCATTGCTCCTTGGAAGGCGTTCACATCTGCCAGAACAATGGCAGATTTATCATTGATGAAGTAAGTGGTTTCTTGCAAAGTGCTCACATTTTGTATCAAATGCTTCGCATTGTCAATCAGTGTCTGAACTCCGTAGCTAACGAGTAAATGATCGAGTATCTCTTGGACAAGATTTATCAGATTTTTCTTTCATAAAGAAGAAATTCCGGGAATGGGAGAGGGGGCAAGAGATATACGGTTTACAGAAATGTCAATCATTACGAGATAACCGTTGGACAAAAAAAAATCAATCAGTGAAAATACACTCCGGAATTTCAAAATAATAATGAATGTTGAATACAGATGGAACTCACTCACATTCACAGTCTTCTGTTTTCACCGTATAGAAACAGTCATACAGTCTCCGTATCTCCTTCACTAGCAGCTAACCAGATTGATTATTGTCTTTTCCGGTTTTCGACTTCAAACAGAAACCGGATACTCTAACAACCTTCCATCTTTGGTTGTTTAGGATATGCGGTGTACCAACCTCGTGCCCTATTTATTTAAACTGTGAGTCATTGACTGGAGAAAGATGGATCACTAAAACCAAGTCCCTATGTTTACGTTATTTCAAAAATAAATGATTACATTCCAATTGGTCAAACTGTAAAAGGAGCACTGTTGTTAATCTTATAAAACAATCACCCAGGAACGTAAATTACCTCATAGGTGTTCAATAAACTCCTGAAGTGTACTACCCTAAAGGATTTACACAAATAAATTTTGCATCGGGTATGCACATATCACCCCATGCCGTGGAATAATCTTGGCAGAATCACACAAATGAACTTAATAACTACACATTTCCGCAAAGTTGATAACCTCGCGAATTCTAACGCGCACGGGGATGCAGGTCCTACATGCATGGGATCATGTAGTTGGTTTCACGCTGATATCCCGTAAACTAGCGTTGTTCCGCTTTGCGACCATAATGAGTCAGACAAGTGTGTTTGGGTAACATGTTAGCAGTGGACAAATAAAGTTCCGTCTCGAAAATCAGTCCATTATTACTCAAAGAAACAAATAGGTTATATGATGAATTCGCAGCATAAATGAGGCGTGAGCTGAAAATCTGAGAAGCACTGGACAGCTGTTTCGAATTGGTTGGGTCTTATCAACAGCAGTGCTCAAATCCATCGACCTTCTTTACACGACAAATTCGTCATATAACCAAATCAAATTCTCCGTTACTCTTATGAAGCACACATATTATTCGTGCAGATTTCGAACGCATTTTTCAACCGCAGGCAGAAAACAATATTTCCAAAATCGATACCAGGATTGAACATGAAAAATCATAGTTAATCACCTCCAAAACTTTAACCACTTCGTTCACCGTTTGATTTGTCGCATTTTGGCCGATCGGGACAACGTCTTCCAGAAATAAACGAACCTCATCCACAATAAATCCCAATGATTCACTCAGACTACTGCTGTTTTTGCTCCCGTTGCTGACAGTCCCGGTATTGTTTTTCACCCGGTTACTGATCGCGGATCCCCCCGGTGAGGCAAGTGCTCCAAGAGCATAGAATGCGAATGTACAGATAGAAAATAGCACCATGAGGAGCAGGGCGCATGTAATTCCCAGGCTCAAGTAGGCTGCGCCCGAATTGGTTTGACAGCATCGATTTCGACGAAATGGCAGTGCTAATCGATCCAGGTCATGCTTCAAAAAAATAATGAACGGAAAAGCGGAGCA
>UZAN01040354.1:16345-30336 GCA_900618425.1 Echinostoma caproni | reverse complement strand
GTATAAAACAACGCGGAGCGATGGACGATGGTGGAGGGATTCTGACACATTCTCTCTGGTGATAAATGGGGGTCACTAGAAACCCTTTTGGTGATTCTCACCTCTTTCGATCAACCATACACAGGGAAGCATCAGACGTTAGTTTCAGGTCCGCATGTTTGTGGTAAGTTAACCCGTGGCCTTCATAGATGACCCAATTTGTTAGGAGACTTTCGAATTAATTTAACCGGCGGTCAACTGTCTCTTTTCGTTGCTCTCAGACCATCAGTGAACTAACTGCCTATCGTTAAAGCCAATACCTGAACAAACATGAAGAGCATTCATATGAGCTGTTTGACATAGCATTAACACGTCTACCTTTCACACCCGATGAGTCCGGATTTTGAAACCCGAACGAGAGGGGGGGTGTGTGCATTATTGATAAGCCCTAATAAGAGCGGAACTCGAGTTTAGTGCTTCCGATTGTATGATTGACTGGATGAACTGAGGATTGAGCATGAAGAGGAAGTCTGCAGGATAGTCATTTCAAATGAACATCAATTATCCCTCACCACTAGTAACTGTGGGGAAACTGTGATATCATTCTAACCCACTGAATGAAAAATACCCTCATGCACCTTGGAATGAGGATCAATATGTGGATTTCTCACGGTCCTGGAAACCCAAACACGTAGGCAATTTACATAGATACATATACATCATGCAGATTCGAAAGAAAACCTATGCGAAGTAAACTTAACGAAGGAAAAATAATTATTGCGCACCACATCATGTTTCCGTAGTTACATAAGTGAAATATGCGATCGTTCGTGTGCTTCATCGCAATTCTTTAGGACATTTTTATTGGCTTTTCCTAAGCTGTGTTTTGAGAACAAAATGTTACCCATGATATTTAAAGATGGGTTGGTATCATAAAATATCGGTTGAATAAAGCACATTGTGAGTTAGATAGAGGTTCCAAGATTTGGATAATGGTTTATTGATAAAAAGGAACTCATCCGAAATAAGCTCAAACCACATTTGCAGGGATGTTTATGCACATAAATTCAGACAGTAAGCAAAAGGAAGGGTAACTTTCAGGTAACGAGTTTCCGACTGAACGAATTCACTCCAGAGTTACATTAGAATGGAACAACCGGAATGACCAACGGCCTTAAATCTCGAGCTATCTACTTCACCATTGGAACTTTTATATCTTTTGAGCAGGCTTTATCCATGCAAACGAGATTTTTTGGATTGTTTACTTCACTGAGCTAACGAATCCGAGATTTTTAGACCGGGATGAGCAGCAATTTCTGCCATGTAATCAATATGTTATTTTCTGGTGATTTTAACCGAATGTAAATCCAACGACTAGTGAACTAGTAAGCTAGGAAATATCATACAGCTGACTACATCTGGTTGAGTCGAATCAATGAAACTTGATAGGCAGACTGATAAGCTACCCGGGAGGGGAAGAGTAACATGTGAGATTCAGGATTTGTGTCCTCAGTTGAATCGATGGTTTTAACCTGTTCATGGGACCCAACCAGGTTCAAATACGTATGAAACGACACCCCCTAGTTTTCTACTTTACTGTTTGTTGTTACCCTTTTCATCACCAAAATGACCACGTGGTGGAATCCGCTTATCAACTACTTCCAGGATATGTAACTTTATTCTGGGATTATTTGCATCTGTAAATACAACTTTCGAAGAAAGACTTTCTTGTCTCATTAAGTTGATTCTTGGTTTTTGCTGCCCCCTAGCTGAAAAAGTTAAAGATTCAGAAAGCATCTCAAAAGAACCATACTCACAGCTTTCAGTTCGTACTTCCTCTACCCTGTGCTACAATGCTTTTTGTTGGTTGAAGAGAAATAATTTTAAGTTTTACTAATTTATTACTAATCAATTCACTTCAGTTTGTACAACTATTAACCAGGAACGTTCATGCTCTGGTTTTGGTTGCTATCGTTTGCTTTGGATGAACAGAAAAAGATAGTGAGGATGAAAGTAGAATGGAAGAGAAAATGGAGGATTACAGTAGGCTAACATTGCAAATAATTTGAGAAGATGCACAAACGCCAATGTTTACAATAATCAACCATATCTTGCAGTGCCTCTCACCACCGGTTATAATCATCTCGAGATACCAAGCCAAGAAGCCTAGCTGGACCTATGTGACCAATTCTCCTGGTCCAGAGTTTCATACCCTCGTGCCAGATTTTATTTAAACAATCTTAGGCATTTCTCAGCCACTACCTGCCTCAGCAAACATCGTGCGCCGTGGCAACCTATTTGGTGACATACGTAACCGATGCCCCGACCAACGTAATCTGTCTTGCATAGCTGTTTAGGAAATATTCACCAACTGTTGTAAAAGCACCCTATTATCTCCATCGATTAGCTGTCTGTTTCAGATTGCTCAACTACTCACTAGTGTGTGCAATCGTACCGCTCAACCTGTTGTCAACAATGAATGAAACATTTTGTTTATCAAAACTCGTGGTGAAACGATGACTAAGTCACTTTAAACTGGTTCTCTTGGTTTTGGTTCTCCAGATGAGAAGTTTCATTCTCTTTTTGTTGAGTTAAAAATAGAAATAAAAAAACAGGTTTCTTTGGATCACAGTTATTGTTGCTACGAGCGTTTATGCTTAACGGTCAAACGTTACAATCGGTTATTGTGTCGTATTTTCTGCATTCCGATTCTACCACCATAACTCTGTTTCTACAATGTTTCCTTTATGACCGTAATAAGATATTTTCTTGCTCAAATAAACGCACTCTTCCCATGATTACTGTTATCAGTGTGTCCCGATATCTAGCTAAAATCTGATTATTGCATTAGGCTAAAAAAAACAAGTAAATCAAATCAGATGCTCTTAGTTGAATTTCACAGTTCCGCAAGCACGTGACATAATTCAATCGAATGACCTTGAGAACAAAGGTAAAAGCACAGTTCAGTGGAATTGACAAAAATATTGTGGTATATCTGTGAAACTGTGTTGGAATGTCATACTGAGAAGAGTTATGCAGAAATTTGCTGGTTGATGGCTTTTAGTTAAATGAACACAATGCAACGCATTTAGTAACAAAAATATTTATATCAAAACAGACAGTTAAAATATGGAACGACCTATCGTGATTTATTTCACTCCATAGTGTTGTGTGATGCACGTTTCAGTCATATAGAGCTTGTGAAAACGCATTGTTTGAACTTGATGAATTCGTTACAAATGAGATTTTGGCGGAACGAGCCACTTTTAATACTGCAAATTGGGAACTGTTCACGTTTTCGCCAGTTACGTTGAAGAAAAGGATGATTCAGGTTTGTTTATGAACAAGTTTTCTTGCTAGTTACATATCAACAAAATCTAAAATGATACTGTTCACCTATTATGGTCTACTTTTCGAGCATTTTCAAATTTGATTTTTTCAAATTTATATTTTTGGCATCTTTTCTCAACCACACTTGTCACCCTCAGATGGTGTTTACTGCTTTGTCCATCCTGTAAATTCTCTCGTTTGTTGCAATAATTTTCAAGGCCTCTGTGTCCGGAGACCAGAACAGTATAAAAGAAGATGAGTTCCCACTGTAATTTGGACTTGCTCTCTATGCGTCAAGTATACGTTCGTTTCTCATTGTCTGTGTTCTTGTTTAAGTAACTAAGGGAAGGCCGCTAGTTCTTGTGGAGTCCACTCTGTGCTGTGGTCGTGCTTGTGGGGCTAAATGACTATTGTGGCCTAAGATGTACACGGTCAGTAGTGTTAGGACCTACATCGCAATTTTGTGTGCGTTCGCGCTCTGGGATATCGTGCACCGCGACTGTGAGTATACAGTCCGTGTTTCTCGTCCATTGTCAGTAGTGAGTGCTACTACCATTGTATTGTGTTGTGCTCCATCGATTCCATTTCGGGCACACTGTGACTCACTGTCCTGTGTTATTGTGTCCATGTGTGCTATCCTTGTTGTGTGCTACTTGTGAGTTATCGGGAACAAGACAACACCTGTATATTTACATGAAGTTCTTCTTCCGAGAGTAACTTGATTGGAATGAGAATGAAATTTCATAAATATTTCATCAAAAAAGATTTTAGTGCAATATTGTCAATCAATTCCAATTGAAATTGTTCTCGATTCCCGATAAATCTGCATGCGTCAATGTTAGATTAGGAGTGTTTGCGATATTCTAGAATTCTGTTAAGTTCTCACTGACCTAGATACAAATATTTACACGGTAAATCTAATCGGGCTTTCAAAAAAAGACAGCTTAACTTAGATCTAAGTTATTCAGCTCCATTTCCAGTGCGAACCAGATGATGTAAATTTAATCAGCTGCCTCCTTTTTCTTTGGGTATAGAATGTTCATAAATCCCACTGATCAATCTTTGGTAGAATTGTGCATTCCGAATTTGGAATGCTGTTTGTTAGTGACCAGTGTTTTCATATCTTGGGGTTGTTTCTGTCTGTGAGTAAGTTGATAGCGTGTGTAAGTTTGAGAAACCGTTATATGCTCACGTACATTCATGCTCTGTGGTCAAAGTTTCGATTATTTAATTCAGCTTTCCTTCATTTTATTTACATGACATTCTTACTCCAGCGATTCACTCACAGTGGGCATAATGATTGATTCAGGAAATGTTTAGGCATATATTTACATATATATTTAAGTCAAATTGCTCAATACTTCAGTTGCTAAACACGCAACAAAGAGAACTATTGGAGGTAAAATAAAATCGCCAGCTAAAGTCGAGTTAGTAAATGCTATGTCGGTGCTGACCAAGTGGTTAGGTCACTCACTTGTGACCGGTGAGTCCCGGGTTCGAAATGGTCCCCCGCCGCCCGTGTTCCAGTCTTCGTATTGCCGCGGCGCCTCTTCCTGAATGCTGTTTACGCATTTGGATATTCAATAAATAAAAAAGGAAGTAAAAAGGACAATAATCAGGAACACTTCGTTTGGGATGACCTAAGAAAAGCGAGCGAGAGGGAACTTCACACAAGTTGTACGCATTAGTAACGTCCATAAATATATAAGTGTAGGTGGATGTTGGCAATCAGACGGCATTTCAGTAGTAGGCTTCTTACAAGATTTGATGAGCCGAAAGATAATGTGGTGGTTGACGTGAAATACCGGTAAATCATAACATAATTAAATAACCGAGTGATCTGCACATCAAGAAGCTGACCATTTTTTGGAAAGGAGGGTGGCGGGGGAGGGGGTTGCTCAATCCAGTGCGCTAAAAGTTACGCACTTCGGAACTGTTTGATTAAACAATGTGTTGCTGATTAACAACTTTACGAATATTACATAAAAACATCTCAGAAATGGTCATACCAAATGAGGCAACGGTTAGTCATAACTCCCAAACATTTTATGATCATTCCGTACTATGGAATGTATCATTGATGAACAGTAGCTCAAGCATTCGGAGAATGAAGCATTATTACAACTCGGGGTCGGTGTCCAGAACGATTTGAGTAGCGTTGGGGTCAAATGAGATTTCGATAAAGTGAACTAAAATAAGTTTATCAGTTAACTTGATCAATAGAGTCATTCTAAAAAAAAGTAGGGTTTAAATTTGAATAAAGTCAAGACAAAATAACCTCTCAGGTGACACTCAAGTGGAACACTTAGGAGATAATCACGGGATTGACCAAGAACACCCAGGTCGCGTTTCTGCTTTATGGCACCTCTAAATTGGAATTTATCGGGAACTTTGTAGGATCTACACCTTTCCCCATCAAGCGTTAGTCGAAAGCCGCAATCCTTTAGCCACGACTCGTAGTCCTTTAGCCTCAACGCATAACATTTAGTCACACCGCAGCAGGTGAGTCAGATCACAAATCATCGGAATATTCTGAAATCAACGAATATTGAAAACAAGTTTAGGAAGATGTTGATGCTACAAAGCTTGGTTGGGAAATCAGAAGGTGGGGGGGGGTGTTGCATGGTGCAACACATGCTGATTGGTGAAGATTAAATCGATGTGCACGTATTGTCAAACCATTTGATACATCTCTAACAGCCTCAGTGTTTCTGTATAACATGCGATTCTCCTAGCAGTAAAATTCTCAGATCTATTTCAAACGATACATAGTTCTGCATTCAAAAATTCTTAAATAAATCAAAAGGTATATGCCTACCGTTTCGTATATACACTCAATGTGAACTCTGTTCTTGGGATGTGGATACATTAACAGGTCAAGGATAATAAACACCATTCACAAAAGATCTTCTTTAGAACACCGTTTTCCCTGAAGCTATATACCAAACGCGTAATAATTGATTCCCGACCTTGGTAATTATAGCATGTGTTTCATTGTTATTAAACTGATGACAGTTATGGGGTAGACGTTTCACGAGCGGTTTATTAACTTCAGCACATTTAGTTATCCCCTTCTAATGATCAGAGTTCACTTGCGAATGAAAAACAATGTATTGTTTGAGTTATACTTGCGATTCTTACTCCCAGGAATATGGCATGTTATACAGAAACACTGAGGCTGTAAGAGATATGTTCAATGATTGGACGATTCGGGCAGATCGGGTTAACCTTCTCCAATCAACATGTGTTGGGGCATGCAACCCGCACACCTTCTGATTTCCCAACCAATCTTTGCAACATCAATATTTGCAGAAATGTTTTTCTAACATTCTTTGACTTTAGAATCTTCCGATACGTTTGAAATGGACTCGCCTACTGTGGTGTAAACAAATATTGTGCGTCGCGGCCAAAGGACTACGGGTTTTGGCTAAATGAATGTAGGTCAAGGCTAAAGGATTGCATTTTTCGCTAAAGCTTGATGAAAAAAGGTGTAGAGATTTAAACATAGAAAAAAGAAATTTTGTGAAGTGAACTGGATCAATTATAGACAACCATGTCTGCGTCATTGGAAAGACAATTCTATTTCTACTGAATGCATCACTATATTACGTATAGCGTAGTTTCACAGCTTTCGATTCTGTGATGCATTAAGGAAGCCAGCAAACTAAGGGATGACTGTTTAAGTAGGCATGCAAACTTATGATTGTCATTTATGTTTATCTGTTGAACGGGGAGGAATAAATTCTGTAGAAGCAGCTGTTTCCAAACCTTGAAATAGGATGAGGTACAGGTTATAGGACGAAGATGTTTACAGTTTGTCTGGGAACCAGCAGTATGCTGATGTTCCGCGCGACAGTCGGGCATCAAATGTCCGGAAAGATATTTTCTGACGACCTTAGACTAGATGAGGGCCGGGAGTCGGCTCATTCCTGCAACATTCCAAAATCCATTACACCCAGTTCCTTGGGCAACCGATGATGTACAGTATTTCAAGAATGTCCTTATTTTAATTGGACGGTATGATGTAATTTCACCCATGTCTCTTTTATCATCTTAGCCGAACCCATATGAAAAACTTCAGCGCCGTTACTCGTCATTCTTTATAGACACTCATCAGATATTGGGTATACATGGCGGAAAACACTCGAGCAACCATGCAAACTTGGATCAAAATGTTTTCACATGCAATCGGATTGAGATAACCCGAATAAAAAGAAGTTTTAGTGATGACTACTTTGTATTGGTACAATACGTTGGTATATTGACTGATACTACGCTCCGTCTCACAAAAGGTGTTTGGCAGATTACGGAAGACTGCACATTTAGGTTTGAGGTTTGAAAATCTCAGTGGCCTCGGTGGGGTTCGAATGGGCTCATAGTTGTCGCCCACGCTTTTCTGCAGCGCGCACCCTTACCAGCTGAGCACTGATTGTGCTGTTTTTCACATCAGAAGTTTGGACTCAAGTGGGAGCATTTGTTACACTAAGAATGAATGCACTTAATAATAGACAAAATACCGCGAGCAAAATGTTATTGTTTAAATCAGTGGAAAGGTGCCGTCGAAAATCTGCTGATCACTTTTTTATCGTATTTTAATTGTTTAAACTATACCGAATAGCACATTGTAAATAGAATCCAGCAGTTGGTTATCAGTGACTAATAATCACATAGAAATGCTTACTGAGGGTATAAATAATTAAACAAGAGAAGCGTTGTTTTTGGGAGGAAGCCTAAGAAGAATTTCCAATATTGGGTTATGTTTTGCGATTGGATCTGGAAATCAAAATAAATTATGAAATGAGAAACATCTTCACCAACATCGTAGAGCACATTCTCAGGCAAGTCATCCTCGCAGAACAGATATGTTGGTTCTGTAATAGTTTATGAATGTTTGTGATGTGAAGTGGGCCACAGATCTGAAGTGCATACACAAAGTTGTTTTATCACAAGAAGATAACAAAATCTGGCGGTTCATATTTCAGTCGTAAACGTATCGTCGATTTGAACATTACCGAACCGCCTTCTGATTTAACAGCATACTGATCGACTGTTCCAACGAGATATGCGAAAACACTGTTCTCATGAAACGGAGTTTCTCATCTATACCGAATACCTTGGAAATTGGTTTGACCCTATTTCATTCATCGGATGATATTACTTTTGACCTTCAGTTACAGTGAATTACAGAAATAAATGCAATGATCAATCCAAACTGAATTTCTGTGATAGTTTCATTATGAAAGAATCAAGAATCACGAATCAAAGTCGCAAATAAATCACTTCTGGAATTTCCCGTCACCGAGAAACAGGAAACAGCGTGTGAAAGTAGCGGTAAGTTTGTTGAGGATAGGCAGTGGGATTCTATAACATTTACAAAGGAATGCCATTGATTGAATAGGGCATTACATACAGCCTGCTTGTATTGTCAGCGTCACAAAACACAAGTTTGGGCCGCACGGCTTCCGATTGGTTGGAGCAACCAGTTTGTGATTCGTTGTCCAGAACGTGTAATGCGTTGCACAACGACTGGCCTTATCTTGGATCGAAACACTTTCTATGCAATTATTACTTCAGAGAGGTTCAAACAAGCATTAACATAGACCGGTTTTTTGATCGTGTGTTTCTATCGTGAATACTTTCCATTAGTATTTTCGTATAGGTACTTTCATACAGGACACAACGAATAAAGTTCATACATCCTTTTTGTAGCATGTATTCTTTGACTGATCACTTGTAAATATCCTTCTTAAGTAAGGTCATGAATAATAACGCAGACAATGGTCTTAGTGTTTTTTTATATCGAAGAAAGAACTCTTTACTCTATACAACGAATTGCAGTCTGAAAGATTGCTAACGACTCCTGGGATCTTGTTCATCATTTGACCGGTGTGCATTCAAATTGCGGATCAATATATCTCCATGATGGTTTGACAGATTGTCTTTAGGTCTCCATGAAGTGCATTCACTTATCTGTGTCAGCACTCATAAATTGTCTGTGGTTGACTGATTACTCTATGAGTAAGGATTTCCTGACAGATTCGAAGAGGATGGTGAAGATCTCATACTGACAAATGTAAATCACTGATTTTTCATTACTTGTGAACATAAAATGTGAAAGAAAATATTTTGCCCAATAAGTGTTCTATGTAAAACAATTTTCGGTCATTTATGAGAATGTGCAATCTTCAATGCTGCGATATTACCGGGAAAAGGTGATAATAAGCAAACTTCTCGATCACCGTCGATAACCTTTCTGAAGGTGATTTTTTAATTGAATCATTCAAAGAATGATTAGCATTCGACTCATGGTGTAATTTTACTCTCTGTGCGCCTGCCACTGTATATCCCTAAACGAGTGACTGAGATCAGCTCTCGTGTGCACCATTTTGTGTCATATCCGTCCATTGGGAGTTTAGTCATCCGCAATCGGGTCGTTTGCTAACTACTGTCTGTGGCACTGTCAAAATAGTTGAATCGCTAACCCCGACCACGAAAGCACTGTGTTTATGTAACATCATTGTTCATTGATAAAAATCTTTCCTGTACCTGAGAAAGAGCATCAGACATCTGTTTCGTCTTGTTTGGGACACGTTGGCAGTGCGTGCCTTTTGTGTTCCAGTCAAAGCCAGACATTTAACGTCTAAATTTGCGGTATGAGAGTTAAATGTTCATTTTGTATTCCACTTTAGCGAATAGTGTAATCTATTGGTCACTTTTAGAGTGAGTTTATGTTGCATGAGTAGGACCATTCTTAATTGCTATATTTGTTCCCGGAGTATCAATTGAGGAATGCTCAAATGGAATGGATGAACCATCATAGAACTTAGCAGTGAATAAAAGCTTACCACGATTTGCCCACAGCATATTTCAAAATGAGCAGTGCCATAGCACGACAACTTCCAAAAAGCTGATCGCATATCGAAACATCAGAAATCCAATATTGTTTATTACACAGGTGTTCATCAAACTCGTGTAACATCACTCTCACTTTGAAAATGCGTTTCGGTCTTGCATATGTACTTGCATATGTATCGCTATGGGTAAAGTGTATTTATTTCTAGTTTTCTCTCTCACATCTATGTTCTTAGTTCTCTTCCACCACCGTTTGAATTTGCGTGACCTTGAGTGTTGCGATAAAATTTATATCAGTTCGAAAATTGCAGCTAAGATTTCGAAAATATTTCACGCAAAGCAGCATGGGAATTCATACATTTTAATAAATGATTCCTATTCCATGAGAGTCTTTTTTGAGTTTTAAGTTTTCATTTAGTGCACAGTAAATAAGTAAATAAATGAAAATATTCTAGCTTAAATAAATTGATAAATTATTTGGTTATAAACTACTCACGCATTATGCACAATACTGAAAGAACTGAAAACATAGTTCATGAAACATAAACGTTGATCTTCCAAAGATAACATTGAAGTGTGCTGCTCGTTGAATAAGCGACTTGTAGTGTCACCATACTCGTACCGGTTAAAGCATTCAGTAGGTTTTGGCATATAATTGAAGCCTATAGACAACTTAGTCCAGAGACGCATAAATCCGATGACTCAGTTGGTGTCTTATGGAAGTGCTTCAATGTGAACATAAGTTCAATTTGTTGCATATTCAACGAATTTTCTCCATAAAAACATACACCTAGAGGAAGAAAACCAATAATATCAAAGCAAGACGTTGATTGTATTTCATAGCAGCAGAGAACAGTTGCACAAAGTCGATCTGGAGGACAGTCCGGGTGGATTAACTGTTTTTTCCTCAGGCCATCGTTTGGAAAATGATGGCTGAATTTGAAATGCAGCTGAAGCCACATGATATAAAGCCATTATGGAACACCAAACACGGCAGCGGACGTATTGATTTTATCAAGAAATTCAAATCGCGTCGCCTGTCCATTTGCAATGGGTTTATCTCGATGGTGTCCAACGAGTAATTCAGCTTACGGTGAAAGCTGATCTACTAAGCTAGTTTTCTAATGAATTTCGTTTTACCTTTCAAAAGACGTGAATCTTCATCCCGTCTGACGAATTAGAACGGAACTAACTAGCGAGTACCTTGTTATTGGTCTCCTGCACACCTCAATCTGAATATCGCAAAATGCTTTGCACTGATGAGGAAGGTTTTGGGTAACCGCTACTCTTGAAATGCTTTTGTCGAAGTCATAGTTTTCACAGATGAAGGTTGCTATATCTTCTCGCTTGAGGTTTGTAGTAGAAAACCGTTAGACCTAATTACCTATTATTTTTTCACATTTATTCAGTCTCCGGACGGGTGAAGTTCAATGTCGAATTCGTTCAATTACAGCGCAGCAGCTGGGGTTTTCATTTAATAGAAAAATTTTCCGTGTATCAGAAACAGGGATAAGTTTGCCACCTGTACATTGGTCATCAGTGGTTAGGGTGTGCGGTGTATTAGAAGAAACTTGAGAAGTTCTTTTGGCATTCAACTTGGTGGAATTCATGCTAAAGCGACTGCCTGCAGTGCTCAAAAATGCAGAAGGGTAAATGGAACATGGACGAGATGAACGTAAGGTACCTGTATGAAGTCTATGGGTCATTTTATTAAATCAATTCTGGCAACTTTTTCTACTGTGACTTCATTTTACAACTGATGCACAAGCAACCATCGTGAAAATCGCGAAATTGTACATTTTCCTAGCATGTGGGTAAGAGAAGCAAAAATATAAATGGATATTATATCAGGTATACATTGATCAATCATATACCATTTATTATGAGATATTCCATAAAAACGCTCAAATCACGTTTGTTGCGGCTAGCAGCTTCTAACTCACCTCCAAAACATCAAACCGTAGTATTGACTCGTCAGTGGATGGGCTCTGAAAGAGCTATCTATCCAAAAACCACCCGGTGTTTCAAACAAGATTATTGTGACAAATATATATATATATGCCAATGACCAATGCAGCCTAAGCTCAAAGTTTCTTTTTTGACTCTTTGGATCTACGGTTTGTGCTATGTCGTGTAAATGGAAAATGAAAAACGATCTGATCAGCTGCTCAGTGACCGAGTTGGTAGCATGCTTGCTTTCTGTCTGTGAGTTCCCGGATTTGATCCCCAGTTGGGTGGATGGGTTTGCACCACTGAAGTGACCCAACCAGATCAAAACAGCTGTTTATTGCTTCCTAGCATTTCAGTTCACGCTACATGCACGACGAATTCACCTTTGAAACTGAACCAAATCCTCCATTAGTCACTTCAAATGATTTTCGCACGGCAATCAGTTTGCATGCAGTCACACAAACAGATCAGGTGATTATCTTTTTATTGGTTCATCAACAAATAATATGCCGATGCTTCTGGATGGATTACTCAACCACTTCAACCAACACGTGCACTTTCCGCTCATGCAACACTGTGGCGTTTCACTGAAGCGTTTCACACATCGTGGTATTGGAGAGGCATTCGATATTAACTGTCGTCAAGCAAATAGGTTCCGAGCATGCACAGGTTGAATAATGCCAACCCCGACTCTGACTGGAAACGTACCGAGTAGGGTATAGCTGAATGGAACGAAGATGAGATTTGGATACAGTTAACTTTATTCAGAGAAATAAATATCATCAGTTTCAAGCAATCTTTGGCCCACTTCTCGATATCCAATCGAAGACGATATGGTCCATTCGATTATTCTCTTGCATTCAGCCAATGTATTTGATTCTGCTTGGGATCACAAGATTCATCGGGAATTCCGTCCACCGATTGGCTGCCAGGAAGCTGTAACGTAGTGCGTGTGTGTGTGTTTATTCATTACACGATCACCGCAGATCTTCTTGTTACGCGTGTGACGTCTGATTAATGAACGACTAATCATTTCAACACCGATCAAGCGGTACAGTCTCTATAAAGGCCTCGATTGAAGGACATTGCTGATCCACTTCATCAGCAATAATCACAGGTGTTGTGTGAAAATGGAAAGGACGTAATCAGCGCAAGCATGACATGCTTTTACTAAAAATTACTCTTTCATAGAGAATAATTGCGTTGCACTGTGTATAACGTTTGCAATCACTGAAACTTACATTTCAGTTAAAAGCTATACACATCAATCGTCACCGAGAACATAATCAACGAGGAAAAAGTGCTTTTACAGATATGGGACATTTCATAGTCCCAGATTAGGACAAAATTCACTTCTTACTCCGTCTTTGTTTGTGAGTAAACATGTAAGGTTTAGGTGAATTTGGTACCCGTTCATACGCGACAAAATTTTTCCGGAATGCGTGCCAGGGGATGGGAACGACTACGTGTCAGTTCTGTGTGCAATGGTTGGTCAGGATCTGTGAGAATCCTCTGCGCAAAGTTTGACACGGGGAGTTGTATTATACTCTGAGAGTTTCACAGGTAACTCTTTCACAAGAATAGAGAAGACAGGGCTGATAATAGTCAGACCGCCACGTAATACCTCGAACCCCTGGTTAAGTTAACCAAGAAGAACGTCTTTAGAGCAACAAAGTAACAGAGGGAAACACTAATTCACAAAGATAGAAATAATTACTGAGGTGCGCAAAACTACCTTTGTTCAATGTTCAGTGTTCTTCAATTAGAGGCAGAGGGTAATTTCCCGTATGAGCCTCATCACCACAGACTCGAAGATCTCATTCATGATAGATCTGCATACCACATTGTTCGCAGGAAGCTGTCGGGCTTCCTATTGAACA